>VVHJ01016458.1:3662-14424 GCA_015107715.1 Tylochromis polylepis
AAGGTTCTCATTCATCCAGGTCATGGTAGTCTAAGGAGCTTGGAAAGAAAAGCGTCTGGACTTCTCTAAGTTTCTTGAAAACGTTTCACCTCTCATCCGAGAAGCTTCTTCAGTTGGCATTGCCATGTTCTAGATTACTATGTTTTAGACACATGTGCTCCCCTTCTTATAGTATTCATCAGCATAAATAAAGACAAGTGATTTGCCACTTTACTGTGTGTTGCTCCAGCAGTCTGCTTTAGAAATACCCTGTTTCTTGGAGTAATTCAGTCTGTTTAGTACAGACTTCCCTCTGTGTGTTTATTCGTTACCTGCTGAAGGAATTCATCATGTGTGTGCCCACAAAGGCAGCATAGCATGCTTTCACGCTCATATTGCAAACGCCACAGCACAATATTATAACAAATTAGACTCACACCTGAACGTGGAGCAGAGCTAATGGGGAGTTTAATCAAGAAAAGCACACTGACCATTTCTTTCACCTTGTAGCTTGTAAAGACATGCTACAGACTGAAATGTAATGTTCACAGTGACATGCGTGTACATAAAGAGAATAGGCGCCGGGTGCAGATTTGTGGGAAGGTGTTTATTTCAGCAACCTGCAGCAATTTAAGTCAGTTTGGCAGTTGCTAAGGGAGCGAGCATTCGACCCTGACTACTGTGTTTCACGGCCTGATGTATCTCTGCTCTCCCTGCTGCCCTTTTTCTACTGTGTTCTTTCTGTGCACTTTCCCTGTTCCTTGTCCTCCTTCACCTCATCTTTTTTCCTCACTCTCACCACCTGGCAACTCCCAGAGAGACTGTGGTGGCTGCTGATGACTCAGGGGAGTGTGTGTGTGTCGGTGGAGGAGGTAATTCAGGGAATCATTGCCATTCTTCCTCATCCTCTTCCATGATGGATTACCCAGCTGGGGAGAGACCTCATAGAGCCAGAATAGCTACCTAACAGTACTATCAGTCCATAAAAGGAGCATTTTAATAAACTGTAAGAAAATATTTGGAGTTAACATACAAAAATATCAGCAATCTTTGCACGTACTCTTAATTTAAGATGCAGAATACAGTACTGTGCAAATTTCTTGATATTTTAGTTCCAAGGAACTAGACTTTTTCATCATTTTTTAAAGTGCTCTTGAGCAGCAGATCTCCAGGTTGTTTGATGTCTTTCAAAGTTTTTCTTTGGACATTGCCTGCTTTTCATTCACTCATTAACACCCTCATTATTTGTTTGTATGTTTTTCAGCCAGGTTCATCAGATAAAGTAATAATTTTGCACCAACAATGTGATTTCCTAAGAACTATTAGCTGAAAATCTTGCATATCTCAGCATATCTCCAAGTGGACAAGTGGAGGACAAAAAAAAAAACAAGTAGCAGGCCTACAAAACTATGTACAGATAATGAACAGCATCTGTAATGGACATCCTTAAGAAATAGGGGGAAAAAATCCATCAAAGACCTGGAATATGATCTGAGACATGCATCTGGTCCTGCAGTTGATCCATCTGCTGTTGACTGAAGCCTCATCAGAAATGATCGGACTGGAAGGATGGCTCTAGTGAAAGCATTCTTAAGGAAAGGGAAACACGGAGAAAAGACTGAGGTGTTTTGAAGTAATGAGTCCAAATTTTACATTTTTGGTTCAAATCATCATCCTTGTGTATGGAGAGAGGTACAACAGTGAGTGTCTACAGCCAGTAAAACATGGTGGATGCTCTGTCATGGTTTGGGGCTATATTTCTGTGGTGTTGGAGATATTTTTAGAATTAAACAAAGAAAGTACCGTGAAATTTTGGACCACGTCTGGCTTCATTTTTAGGCACGACAGTCAGTTTACAGGCAGATGTGGAAGTGTAACTGAAACAGGTGGATGTCCTGAGTGCAGAACTTTCTAAACCCACAGTTCATCAAAGTTTCATGGTTCCTCATGGAGATGGGGTTTTTTTTTTCCTGTTTAATACAGCTGACAGGAGATAATGATTTAAGTGCAGGGCTTTCAAAAGATGACGTGAGCAATAATGAAAGATGACAGTGTAACAGAAATAAAACATTTATCTATTATATATACCATTATTCTTCCTGGAGATAGAAAATCCTTTCTCGACCCCAGCTGCCACAATAATCACACACTGCAATCACTGAACATTTACTTGAAGGACTACATTTACTCAAATGTTTATATTTAATTAAAGAAAAGCTGACAAAACAGATATGAAATATTAAAAAAAAAACATCTAAAAGACTTGAAATAAGATTAATAATATTTTTTAAAAATTAACTGAGAAAGCCCCAGAGGACATTATGTGGACATGTTGTTTTACTTTAGTTTATTATTCAGAACTTACAGTATGCTACCAGTGCAGTTTAATTTTTTTTTTTAAGAATTCAATGAGATTTTTCATCACTTTCAGTTTAACGTGTGTCTGCGTTTTCCTTCCTAATTTAATTGGTAAGTGTGTATTTTTAAACATCGGCGTTCACTCCTGAAGGGAAGATTATGACTGATGATCTTATGAGAAACAAAACCTAAGCGCCGTTCAGAGGATGTACAAAGTGTAAAAATGTGAGTTTCATTTCTGAGTTTTTTTTTTCCTTTTCCTTTTCTTTTGTTCTAATCCAATCAGAAGATTTACTTGCTCTTTAGAGCATAAAATATTGTTGTATAGGCATACACACGAAACATATAGCGCCTGTGAGGAACATTTTATATCGCGCATCATTTCAGTGCTTTCAGAAAAACAAGATGAACGATGCCCAAAGCAAAACTTCAAATTGGATTAATGCTTATATGCTTCCACTTTATATGCACGCAAAACTATTGGAAAGTTTAAAAGAGAAATGTTTAACTTACCACCTGATAACTATTTCTCCAAGAACACTTATAATTTTGCCTTTCTCAGCCCACATTTTTACGTTTTATATTTATTTTTTGAGTCATATGTGATTAAGACACATTTCAAGTTAAGTTGAGATAAAGACATTTCATATGGCCTTACAGCACTTTCCTCCCCCCAAGCTTTTGCTGCCACGTACTGTGCAAGCCTCTGAAAGATCCTAATTTGTGGTAAATATGCATTGGGGAGAAGGAGGTCACAGGCCATGTTAGCCTGCTCAGTGGGAGATTTCTTTCTCCATCCCTTTTTATTATTTTTCCCTCATCATGTGCACGACCTTTAAAACGTAGCAAAAATGAAGGGCAGCTTCTGTTGGGGGTTTAATTATAAACAGGCCTAAGGTCACTTCCTATCACTGAGGGCCTTTGCATATTATTCAAGGATTTCAGGCCAGTGGTGTCTGGGCAAAGCGATACTGCGAGTGGATAAATAGCGACGCATCGTAGTAAAACAGTGAGAAAAAAAAGGATTGCTTTTTATCTTAGGTGCTTTAAATCAGGCCAGTAGAGTAAATAGGATGCTGTTTGGTCTAGTGGTTTGGTTTCAAGCTTGTGTACAGTATTGAAATTCATAAAATTATCTCAGTGAGGCTAAAAAAGAAGGTTCTACCACTAAGATTAAATAATTTAATCCTCTTATGATCAAACCAATTCTGACTCTGTAACTCCAAAACAAAGATATTAAATCAAATCCATAAATCCACTGCAAACAAACTTGGTGATTAAAAATCTCAGGTTCAAAAGTCATTGTGACTCAGGTTGGATCTTCTGGAGGCTGGTATTTCTAATTTCATGGTTAAAGTAATTTGAATTGTTAAGTAGATGTTTCTGGAGCTATAAAACACTTTGGACCTTCTGCTACAGTAATATTTTAACAAGGAAGCGCTGATGCTGGAGGAAAGGAATATGTAACCATTTATTTAATGTTATAAATTATACAAAACTTGAATTATTCAATACTTAAAATTAGTTTCTTCTAATTTCAGAACCTCATTCAACAACAGATTGTAAGTTTGGTTGACCAATTCAGGTTGAGATCTTAATTAAAAATGATCTTAAAAGGATATTAAATATATATTGTTGACCTTACATGACTAACTTGGCTGTGAAGTCATCAGGTCCAGGTGCTGGTTTGTTCACTCTCAGTGGAGGACTGACCCTTCAGCCTCTCTAGGCTCTAGAGTCCTAAACCAGTTGGACTACAGTAAAAGTATCACCTCTGCTCCAGCCTTCCTCGATGCATTTGATTAAGCTCAAATAAGTGTGTGGCCTTTTAGTTCATCGTTACCTTCACCAGCAAGGTTATGTTT
The DNA here is from genome assembly GCA_015107715.1 of Tylochromis polylepis. Lineage (NCBI taxonomy): Eukaryota > Metazoa > Chordata > Actinopteri > Cichliformes > Cichlidae > Tylochromis > Tylochromis polylepis. The sequence continues at coordinate 7,865 of VVHJ01016458.1, forward strand.
TTAGTAGCATTTGCATGTCATTCTGTCTGTAAACACGGTAGCTCAAAAAGATTTGAATGAATTCTGATAAAACTTTGTAGGGGTGTAGAGTGGGGTCATGTTAACAAAATTTGCCTTCAAGGTCAGCTTGATATAACTTGAAACTATGATTCTTACAAGTACTACTGTTTGTGTTGTCAACATATAGAAAGCATAAAGATTTAAAATATCATGGCACATTTGACTTCTGACCTCCGCTTAGAGGTCAATACACTGAACTGAGGGTCAAAGTGATAAAAATTCTATATAGAGCTTTTTAAAACCTAGGTTTCTGACTGCCAGTGTTCGTATTGACAACATATACAGTAGGTATATAAGGAGTGATATAGGGAATTGAAAAATATCATGTGACCTCTGACCTTTTCTTTAAGGCCATATGGTCAAACTTTCATAAAATGTCTTTTATATTTTAAAACTATGGATAAAATTATTCTGCATTGTTTTGTATTTGGCAACATTTTGAAAATAATGCTGGTATATGAGGATTCCAAATATCACATTATGTCACATTTGACCTCTGACCTTACTTTTACATTTCACATTTTCTGTTCCCCATTCTTTCAAATTGGCACCAAAATGTGTTATATCTTTATAGAAATTATTTTCAAGAGAAGGAGAATGAGCTTACTAGTTAGTTAGAAATATACTGTAGTATATTGTTATATAAAAAGCTCAAGTTATACAGGTCCAGTTATTTACAAATCAATACCCATTATCCATGACCTACTCCTACATAATGTTTGTGTATAAAATACGATATGATTCCCTTAAATAAAATAATGTGATTTTAACTACATAAGCAGATATTTGATATCATTAAAACTAGTTTTTATCACTTGAGGCTTTATGCATATACTTATGTTTTTATCACAATGTGTCTGGACCAATGTCGTGCACTTTACATTGGCCTTAGCAGTGCAGTCTCATCTTTTAACTGGTACTTGCAAACATGTGTACATTTCCCCCGTCCTGGCCTCCCTCCGCTGGCTCCTCATTCATTTTAGGAATCATTTTAAGATTTTATTATTTATTTTTAAAACCTTTAATGGATCAGCACCACCGTACATATCTGAGCTGCTGTCGCCATATGTTCCCTCCAGCTGAGGTCCATGAACCAGCTGCTCCTGCCGGTCCCAAAAAAGCCAGCTGAAAACCAGGAGCTGCTAATATGTGGGATGATCCCCCTGCCTGTGTTAGGATTTTCCCTCTCACTGCCTGTTTTTTAACCCTATAATGCCCTGTGTATCATATTTGATACATGAGTTTCTGAGACCTCTATCTCATCAACATGATCAATACTTGCCATAATTTCAAAATGTTATGGACAAAACTCTTTTTTTGGGTCTAAAATTAACATTGTTGTAACAAAAAGTTGGCAAAAACGCCCAATGTATCAAATGCGATACGACAAATATATAATAAATATAACAAAATCCACAAAGGTTTTTTGCAATATCATGTTGTGTATGATATATTTTTATTATATAACAAGTTAATAAACATCTCAGTTCCAAAAAAATCTGAATTTTCTGGCTATTTTTTGATGGGTTGGGTCTTACAGGATTTTAAAATCTGTCTTAAAACTCATTTTTTATTACTTCGCTTTTAACTCAGAATGAGAGTGGCGTGTTCTTACCTGCTATTCATTATTGTGTTTTGTTATCATCTTATTGATTTGCTATGTGGTGTTTCTGTGTAAGAGGCACATGGCGGAGACGACCACATTTCTATGCTTTTCAACACTTTATTCACGGTTGTCGTTCAAACACTCGGCTGCAGCTTTGCAGCTCACAGCCGGACACATACCAACAACAACAACAGTCAGGACCCAGTTCTTCCTTTTAATGCAGGCGCGGCGTGATCGCTGATGCCGCTCAGGTGCATCCACCTCGCCGCAGCCGCGCCACCGACCACGCCCCGCCACACTGTGGTTTATCAAGCAATTTATCAAATGCTTATTTCTAAAAAAAAAAAAGTGCTGTATAAATAAAACTGGATTGGAACCGGATTGAATTGGACCAAATTGTATTTGACACGTAACCCTATTAAATATATGTCATTATCATTGACAATAAAAGTGAAAAATCGCGTTGTTGTGAAAATGTAAAAATGCTGTCAGTCCAAATAACAAATAATGAGAAAGCCACGATGTCTGTTAATTTCTTCTCTACATTGAATGTCAGAAACCTTTTCAGGGCAAATTGATGTCTGTATAAACAATGAGTTTACAATGATTTATTCTGTCATCAGGTATATTTTCTTATTCCTGCTGCTGAAATACTACAAAATGTTCGCGCGCTTGAGGCTTTCATTGTTTGTAGTTTGTCCAGATTTTCCATGTTTTAGTCTTCAGCGGCGTCCCAACCTGCTGCTTCGTCTGAGCTGCCCATCTCCAAATGTCGTGGAAACAGTGGCAGATTGAACTCAGAAACCACTGTGATTTCTTTCATGCTAAAAAGCTGAGTCTCAAATCCACTTTGTCTGATAATCAAATAGGAGTGTATTATTTTGTCTGTTGTCTCATTTTGCAGTCTGTATTAAATAATCTTTTCACTTTTGAAAATTCTCCTGACGTATTTTGAGAAAATACCTGCAAATGCTTAAAACTATGTCCTCTTCTGGTAGTTTTTTCCATCTATTTGGTAGTCTAGTTTTCATTTATGATCTCCGACTGCATGGGATTCATTAGGCTCTGAATGGATCGAATTCACTCCCCACGTTTTTGAACATATTGAGACACAAGCAGGCAGATGGTCACAAACTTATTTCTCCTGGCATTCTGATTATATTCCAAGACTCCAACCCTACTGGGACCAGTGCTCTAATTTTCTACATCAAGCTTAATAACACAAGCTTCTTCAGCGTCCACTTACAAGGTGTGAAACGGCCTGGAAAACACTGGAGCGGCTGACCTTAATGACAAGCTTGTGAATTATTAATTGAATCACATTTGGTGCATTTACATATCAAACTGCAGAGCATAGAAATGTATAGCTGACTTTATGAGGACAAAAAAATAAGATTGGCTCATATTTTCCAGTCAGGAGCTTGTTATTGTAGATTGAGTCAAAAGTGGGCGTCCAAACTGGTTTTATTGATAATTGATTTTATAAGTTCAAGTTTATCTTTCCCAAAACTGTGCTAAATATTTGTAAAAGCAGCATGTGAAACGTCTGCCTCTCTCTCATCATTGCAGTAAATTTGGACCACATTTTTTAAAGTCCAGGACCTACGGGGGATGGTGACATTTATCTTAAAATAACCTTTCGTCAAACGGCCTTCAGTATCTCACGGCACTGGCTCAGTCCTATTTGGCTTATCATATAGACAGGGTATAATGAGGACAGCACATAGGCGCGAGCTTAAGGAGGAACAAGGATCCAGTGGCACTGAATGAGCTGCTCTCAGTTTGTAATGAGGTGGAACCAGGTTTGTTTAAGGATAAAGGCTGGTTAGTGTGTGTCTCGCTTCCTTTTTCTTCAGAAAAATTACAGACTTTTATGTGGTAGCAGAGAAAAGCTTTTTTGGGGACATTTCAAACTACATTTGTAATATTCTTGCAGGTAATTTGTAAAATGTTCATGGTTTTACCAGCTAACTCTTACCACTGCTCTATGATTTTATTGTCAGTGTGTATTTTAAGTCAAATTCTCTGTGCAAGTAGGTCCAGAATTACTGTTTTCAAATAACCAGGTCTGCTCTAAATGCTGTACCACTCATTCACTCATCAAAGTTCTCTCCTTTAATGTTTCCTGCTTTGTTCATTTTTTCTTTTCCCCAATATTTTTCTTTCTTCCTCTAGCTAAACTTTTTTTTCCCCCTCACCACAGTCTCCATTATTGGGTTGGTAAACTGATGTTGACACCTAGAGTTCAAAGTCCAACTGTGACGCTTGCCTGAACAATCCTTTAGGACATTTCGGCACCCTAATGCAACTGTCGTCTCATAGCTGAAAGACAAAACATCAGAGTGCAGTGGAGCTTGTGTGCAGCTCGTTGCCGAGTGCTCCTCAAACTAATCGAATCACAATGGGGTACTCCCTTTGAAGGAGCACGTCAGTCCAAGACAGATATAGGCCCAGCCTTGCCTCTGTGCAGTATGGAGCATCTGTATAAGGTGGTGTGTGGTTCAGCTGACGTATTTGAAACTAAAGACTCTAGTAGGTTGATTGTCCATACAAGAGAGAAGGCGAAGCTCACACCCTGACCTACAGTACCTGTTGCCAACATGCTGGATGACTTTCCTCTGCCTTATGCAGTCTACAGACATGAATACCTGCACAGCATAATTTAGTCCAAGACAATAACCAAGCAATACTTACTTTGTGTTACAACAGTAGCAGAGAGGTGTTGTTGAACTTTGCAGTTTATTGGATTAATGTATTTGTTAATTGCTCTCCTGTTGATTTTTCTAGTGTAATATTCCAGTGCATATTTCATACACTTGGTGTCTTGGTATATATTTATCTGTAAAAGCTGGTAAAGAAAACTGCACTCAGATGTCTTCCTTAAACTAAATTTAATGCTTTGACACAATTTATCATTATTTTATTACACAATATCATTGCAGACAATCAGCTGTTCCTGCGTAGGCATACAGACAGATGCTCCACTGGGAAATAGCGGTCTGCCCTTGTTTATCAATTCTTTTCATAACTTTTATGGACAAAATTTCAAGGTAAAGCCAAGGGACAGGTCAGGTTCAGTGTTCCTGTTGGCTTCATTAAGCAATAATCTCCATCTTGCACTGGAGCACTTTGCAGCCGAACGTGAAGTAGTTGGGATGAGAATTAGCATCTTGATGTTCAAAACCATGGTTCTCATCTGGAAAAGGGTGGGATTGGAGTTACTTAAACTCCTCCACTTGAGGGAGTATCTCTGGGTAAAGTTTAAGTATTTAAGTATCTCTCTCTTCATGAGTGAAAGAGCAGGGTGGGAGATGGACAGACGTTTGCAGTAAAGAGAGAGCTGAACGAAGCTGTTGATTTATTGGGCCAGCTACGTTCCTACCCTCACCTACTGTCACAACACACTGGACTGGGTAGTGGCTGAAAGTACCCCTAACCGGTTCTGCCAGAGGGTATTTCTTGTTAAAAGGGAGTTTTTTCTTCCACTGTCGCCAAGTGCTTGCTGATAGGGGTGTCATCTGATTTTTGAGGTTTTCTCTGAAATATTGTGGAGTCTTTACCTTACACTATATAAAGGGCATCATTGTGATTTGGCTCTGTATAAATAATATTGAATTGAGAAGTATAAGATTTTCAAGATGAGCTTACTCCAAGGGGTGTGTGCACTCAACCATTCATGAGATGCTCAGAGTAGAACTGCTCCCCCTAGACATCAAAAGGAGGCAGTTGAGTAGGTTAGGGCATCTAACTAGGATGCCTTCTAATTGAGGTGTTTCTAGAAGGAAACCCAGGGATAGACCGATGATATTCTGGAGAGAATGTCTTGGCTCGCTCGGGAAATGCCTGTGTAAGAGCTGGAGGAGGCTGACTGAGAGGTAGGTCTGGGCATCTTTGCTTAGACTGCTTTTGCAAGCCAGATATGGGGTTGAATATGGATGGATGGATAATTTGGAAATAATCATTTCTGACTGGAGTTAATCCATACAGACAATCTGCATTATGTAATAATAATAATAATAATAATGATATAAGTCATAAAATCAACATTGTCAGCACAGAACCAACTCTCGTTTCACAAATTCTGAATTAACTAATTTAACCCTTTATTGACCATGGGCCCGCCGCCGGGCCCATTTTACAAGAGCTCTTTAAATGACTGTAACTCCGTCATCGTTTATGCTAGCGAGAAAATGCGAACGGTTTCGAAAAGAAGAGAAGCTGCGCTTTACGGGGATATTTGGTGTATTACGGTAGCACAAAGCGTTCACAAGCTACTGCTGTTTGAACACTCAACTCCGCTGAGCTTTTACCATGTGCGCTGCGCACTACCGTAACTCATCGACTGTTTGAGCTGGAGAGAAATTTCACACGGTTACTGAAAGAAGAGAATCTGAGCTTTACGGGGATATTTGGTGTATTACGGTAGCACAAAGCGTTCACTAGCTATTGCTGTCTGAACACAGCAAAGTCAACTCCGCTTCGGTTTTACCATGGGTGATTTGCACTACCGTAGCTCCTCGACTAGTTGGGCTAGAGAGACGTTTCAAACGGTTACTGAAAGCTAAGAAGACGATCTTTACGAAACTTTACGGTGCATCATTAGAATGCACGAGCAACGATGGTCCAATCACAGACAAGAATTGATGACGCACGGAGCAGAGAGGCGGGTGTGGGAGAAGTGGCAATGCCCCCCAAAAGGCCTGGATATTTAAAAAACTGAGTGGCCTAGGCTCAAAAACTTTTTTGTACATATTTAGTATAGTTCATATTTAAAGTTGATGTTGTGTTACATTTTGTTCATGTTGAATATCAGTTTCCACTTAACTATAAATCTGAAAAAACAGAGTCCGTTTTTTGTTTTTTTCCACTTTAAACTGTTGATCCATTGTCATAA
>VVHJ01016471.1:2842-38964 GCA_015107715.1 Tylochromis polylepis
GCAGTGATTCTGCAGACCAGCCTGCAGGGGGAGAGAGACACTCAGTTTATATGGAGTGGATAACATAACAAATCCTTAGTGCAAGCACAGGGAGAGCATGCATTTTAAATCTCTCACCTCCCCATGTTGATACATGTAGTTTCTTCCACCAGATGTACACAAACAGAAAAGCACAGATGTAAATCCAAGCCAGAGTGTGGGCTGCTGCAGAGCCACTGAAAGCCATATACAGAGAGATGGAGTCCAGTATGTGAAATGTTTTATTCAGATTTAAAATGTTGCATTTATATATATATATATATATATATGTGTGTGTGTGTGTGTGTGTGTAAAATGATAGTTGAGATGAGTATATCCACCCAACACCAAGATCCAGCCAGTAAAGAAAGATGTAGTTTGTCACCACGTTTGCAATGTTTGCCAGAGCAGCGGTGTACATTTGTGGCAATATTATTCCCTGAGTACACAAACACCAGATGATGCAAGGCTTAGCATACCTTTCGCTCTGTATCGCACTGATTGAGACAACAAACTGTGATTCTGTTACAAGAAAAGGGAATTGTGTACACAACATTAGCATACCTGGTTCTGTAGATAAGACACCTGAAGATGATGTAGAAACATTGCCTAAAAAGCAATTATGAAAAAACAATGCTTAAATTTATCTATCAGAGAAAATTGTGTGTATATGTGTCTCTACTGAATTTGCACAAAAAGCAGAGAGAAAAATCACTTCTCACCGGCACTGCGGGAAGGAAGGCTGTAATATACAGCTGAGCTATTCTGGGGGGAAAAAAGCAGATGTATTCAGATCCAATCAAAGCTAAAGAAATGACTATTACACTTAGATATACTGTTCAGGCTCAGATAGCTCTCCTACTACTCAAAAACTAATTTATGGCAAGAAATGTTATTGAAAGTTATTGTACTGCATATGACTCCTGAAGGGATCAGAACAAGTGTTAGTGTAGATATTTGTTAGCGTTGAGAGGAAAGGGTGTCTTGTTCTGACTGACAATAAGACTGAGTTGTATGTGCAAGTTCTGTATGCGTAGTTACCTGGCCACCTCAGGGTCCTGGCCTAGACATAAGAGGATGACCTCTGCATTAATGAGGAGACCCCAGCAGGGAAGACAGAACAATAGCAGGATAATGATGCCTCGCTGAAGGATCACTCCCACACGCAGCAGGTTCTTACCACCAAAGGTCTTCATAGCAGCACAGAGACATAGTTAATCATTTTATGAATGTGAGAAATAGTTACAGTTAAGATGTGCACTAAGGGAAATTAGGGGTAAGGGGGAAAAAAATAAATTATGAGTTTTCCAAACCTGAGACACCAAAGTATCACACGCCAGTGCCAGACCAGTGCCTGTTGCTGCTGTGCTCACATTAATGGTCTAAAATGAATGTGAAACAGACATGTATGAACAGTTGAAGAGAACACTAGTTCATAGTTGTAATATCTATTGTCCATCTGCTAGGTGCCTTGAAACTTTGTCTTTATTTGTGATTTCCTTACATCAACCTCCACAGACAACCACTTACAGCAGAAGCTAATCCATAGCCAGCCATCACATCATTTCCCAGACGGCCACAGAACATCGTAATCACAAACGGAAGCATATAATTGAGGATTCGAGACAGCAGCTAGGAAGACAAATACCAAAAATGTTGCATTGGTGATACATATATCACATGACACAACATCTTACAGGAAGAAAAGTGCAAGTAGACAGTGTCAGTCCTTACCAGAGGCCCGGTCATCCTCAGGATGTGATACAGTTCCTCTCTGTGGGTCAGAGGGACCTTGTTACAAACCCCCCTGCAGCAGAAAAGCTTGTCACTGGAAACCTCCATGTCTGCAGGATCAGACAGTTTTGCCACTGAAGCATCCACCCTGTCTGTCATGTACTTGTATCTGTAATGCCCTCTATGCACAGGATCAACCACTGATGTTCTAAGTTTTTCAACATCTTAAAAGGTTACTAATGAATTCCCTCCAAGTTATACAGTAAGTCTTTTTTGTTTATTTTCATAGTATCATTACCGAGGTCTAGAATGTTTCCTGACTGCAGAGACACTCTAGGAATTCGCTTTTTCATAAATAAGTACTTGAAGCACTGGTTTTGCAATCTTTCTGGTTTTATGTCTTTTCTCTTTTGCACACACGTGGGAGCTTTGCCATTTTGTGCAATCAAAATCATCTTCAAGATTCCACCGCATGTCTGTAGCGGCTAAATACATGAATGTAATCAAAATCAAAACTTTATTTATATCGATCGCACTTTTCATACAATAAGGATACAACTCAAAGTGCTGTACACATTAAAAGCAGAAAATAAACAAAAACACATACATTGATCCCCTTCACTACACCCTTGCTGCACCTACATTCTCACCTAGATATTAGACACCAACCCATCGTACGGAACCACTGGCGATTAAATGAAATAAAGTTTTTAAAAAGTACACATACAGGTACATATAAAGGTAATCAAGATGAAAAAGAATAAAAATAATAAAAGAGGTCTAAACATGCAAAGAAATAATGCAATGAAAATATATCATTAAATACATAATAGCATAATAAATAAAAGATTTAAGAAGTAAAGGAATCAGAAAGATAAGATGACACTAAACTATTGAGAGCCTTAGAAAAAAACAAGAAAAAGATCTTAAAATTTACTTTGTTACAGCGGTAACAAAGATTTCTTTGGAAGACCAGAAAGAAGAGCATTGCAGTAATCAGTCCTGCAGGAGATTTATAGTGTTTCCGTGTCATACTGGAGAGCATTAAGGTTAAGCAGTCAGTGCTCTAGAAACATGTAAATTGAAATGCAGCCTTCTGCTGCTGTTAGGTATAAAACCCACTCAAGTTGCTATCTCTGTGATTGAGTGATTGCATGTAGTCTTCTTTTATAGAGTTCAAAAAGATGTTTTTTTTACCACTATGTGATTTTTTTCTTTCTTTTTTTGTCAGCTTTTAAGGAGGTGAGGATTTTGGGATTCTCTAATGATACATTTCAACTGGAAGGAGCTGGAGATTAATACAAAATTATTAAACTATAAATGCAAATTTGATACTGTGAGCAAAAGCCAAATGACAAAAATATATCATTATGTAATAGAGCTGTATTATGTAGTATTTCATGAGTTAGTATTTGCTACGCTCTGGAGTCCACGTAGTGCATTTCAGTTGGAAGGAGCAGGAGATAAATATATAATTGTTAAATTGTTAAACTTGTTTCCATAAACTCACACTGAGTCACTCTGATTACTTCTCTTATTGAAAACCTAACTCTCTTATCATAAATGCTTGGAGCATACAATTAAATATATTCAGGCTTGAAAATGTGGAGAATGTGAAAAATGTGAAAAGTTTGCCTTCAGGGGTTTTCAGGGGAAGAAAACAAAAAGAAAAGCTTGCAAACATGTGGTTAAGATTTTAAAATTCAATATTTTACACATAGTAGTTTTGGTGTTTAAACTAAGTTTCAGTATCATAAGTCAGCATTGACCTCTGGTTTTATACAGTGGTTTTATATCATATTTGATTTTATAAACTTGGAAAGCTAACTTTTTTATTTTATAAGAAAAAATAGAGGAAATGTCTTTAGTTTTAGTGTTTGTTAGTTTGGTTACAAAAAGGCACTGGTGTATGCATTTAATGGGACTTTGGATGTCTACAAGACTGCGAGTCTACTGCTTTCAAAAAATTCCTGTTTATCTTCTATTGATCTTCCAAATTCTTGCCTCTGACATTTGCCCTCCTTACAATAATAACTGAAGAGACTAAAACTAAAACTGAAACTAATAAAAACTAAACTAAAACTAAACATTTTTAAACATTACAAACTAAACTGAAACACAAAAATCCATTCAGGAAACCAACTGAAACTAAACTGAATTAAAAACAAACAATGAAAATGAAAAAAAAAAAAACCAATTAGAAAATACAAAACTATAATAACTCTAGTATTGTATGAACAACAAAAACATGGAGATATCAGATATGGTACAAAAGGATGTAGGACATAATGAGGCTGAATTACATATGCCAATATATCCACTGATGCGTTTTCTTTTCCACTTATCTGATTCAGGGTCAACAATACCACTGAAATATAATTGCCCATTCACAAGTCTTCTCATGCTACTCTAAATAAAAATACTATATGAAGGAGCAGAGACAAGAATGAAGCAATGGTGAAATGGCTTATTAACCTTTTTTATATATCAGATTCACTTTGAATGACTGAACATCAATTGTAATGTGACAAAATGATTGTTTGTGCACTTTTTTGATGTCACAATCCAAAAAAGGTGAGTGAATTCCTGCTATAACTGTGCAGCTGCTAACAGGCAAGGATGAGCAAACCATTTCTGTTCATTCTGCATGTCCTCCAAGATGCAATGGGCTCTGTTGAGTGTGACTACCTGAAGCCCTCCAGGTTTTACATCAGCTATATCAATCAGACTGCTGGAATGAGCGTCACGGATACCATGTGTTGTAGTGCCAGTGATTTGTATCTGTCACTTATTATTTTCCAAAACACCGCTCTGGCTTTTGTGTTTGGAGACTGCAGTTGATGGCATCCCATCTCATTTTCCCTATCTGCCTTGCTGTGTCCCTGCCTGCATGCATCATTGCTTAAACTGTGAGAACTTTAAGAAACAGTAACTACAAATGCTTTAGAATCATGCTTATTCTTGCTTTTCACTGAAAAAACAATAAAAATAATTATTTGACATCTCAGAGTCAACAGTGTCATTTTGTTTAAGCCATGTATGTAAAACTCCTTTGCTAAGCAAACCTAAGTCTATTTGATACAAATCTGAATAAGTCACACCTCTGAGGAGACACTGTTCATGCATTTGTTTCTCTTTTAATTATTCACTTGTATTTTGTCTTTCACAATGCTGCGAGTGAAACAGGTTTGGCGTTAATGAGCTACTGAGCTGACAAAACATTACGAAGACAGCTCAAGAAATGTCCACGTTTACCTTCATTTGTTTCAAATACAGAAATAGCAGAATTGTAAAAACCATTCAGCGCGTAAAGCTGTTTCACACAAATGAGAAGTCTTGCTTTAAGAGAAAAAACAGAGGAAACTACTTTTAAAGCTTGTCTCCACTGAGTGACATAAGACTCAAAAAATATAAAGAAGATGAAAGGCTCCTAACCCTCTTTTGTTCAGTGCAGTCAGACCATTAAGTTCAGTAAAATATTGATAACTTTGGTTAATGATGACAGTGAAAGATGTGAGCTCTGCCATGAAGGGACACAGCCTGTCACATCTGATGCCAGTGAGAGCAGTGATATGTGGCTTCAGCATCTGACCCTCTCTTCCTGGGGGCATTTTGCATAATTGCTTTCTGAAATGCAATCTACAGATTCCCCCACCGAAAGTAATGTAGAGCAGTGAGTTTCCAAATTCTAGTTACCCAGAACTGATTTCAGAAGATGGGTTGTGGGCTAATGTAACAGGATTTTGCATGCATCCAAGTACCCAAGATTCAAACCAATGTGGTGTCCTCCAAAATGATTTTGTGACCTATTTTGCTGAAATACATCACTTCAGTCATCTTAAAAACTTTCAACAAACAGTTAAACCACTTTTCCCAAGGTCACCATGCCTAAGGACAGCTAAGATCAGCTGAAAAACTACACTGGGTCTCACAACCAGTCTCATGACAAGTGGAAAGCTATGGCAACTACAGTATAACAAAGTAATAAAGTGACCATGCCCAAAAACTAAAGCAACTAAATTTTGATTTTGTAATATCTAATAGTAAACAAACTTGACCTATGTAAAACAATAAAGTTTAAGTCCAGGATGGTGCTTTAGTTAAGAATGTGTAGAGTGTGATTGTTGGGTAACTCGTGTTGCAAAAAGCTAGACTGCCTGGCTCTAAGAAATCTCTCTACATCTCTTTTTCTCTGTCCCTGGGCTGCTCTTGACTATTCATCTATTCAGATTTTAATGCCTTCCTCATTGCTGGCCTGTCATCCAGAAATCACCTGCTAGATCACAGGACAAATTAAACCACAGTGTGCTGTTTTGGAATGACAATAAGGCTGATTCAGTTGTGTGGCTGCTGAGCAGAGCTGGGGGTTGTGGTAAGTGTTAAATTGCTGCTAGGTAACTGACTTGATTTACTTTGCAGAGCATACAGTGCATAAACACGATCACCTAAGAACAACAATTTCTGTCTTACGCAATCAGTATGTTGTACTCTTAGATATGCATGGTGGGAAGTTACGTAGCAAACCTTATGAGCAGACTGTTTATCAGCAGGTATCAGAATGTCTTTACTCTCTAGGCGATTCTTTGACTGCACCTTGAATATGCAACACGCTGAGAAAACTGAATTTGGTCACTCATTCACAAGTCATACCCATCAATCTTTAACAAGATCCAAACTTTGTGGTCTGACAAGAAAAATATAAAAACATAGAAAGTCAATTAGGGATGCAGAAATCCACTTTAGGCAATCAATATTTATGATGACATTTATTTTATTAATTCATTGATTTGCAATAATTATTAATTTAATCAATGGAGTGAGTACAGGGAGGTGCAATGCAAACCATTTAATGTAAAGTGTCCCTAGCTGAAGCTATTTTGTATCCCCCATCTCTGGTTAGGCTCTTATATATATATGTATGTTGACATATTGTTGATTATCTTGTATGCAGTAACAGATTTTTGATAAATACATTTATGGTAAAAAGAAAGAAAATATTTGAGTACTCCCCATAATTCAGTAGCTTGTAGATTCACCTTTAGTAGCAATAACTTTAAGATATGATTTTCTGTTTGTTTGTTTTTTTATCACTATGGAGGAAATTTATCCACTCTTCTTTATGACATTGCTTTAATTCATTGAGGTTTGTGCACAGCTCTCTTAGGGTCATGCCACAGCATTTCAACTGGGCCAAGGTCTGGATTTTGACTAGGCCTTGATTATTTTCTTTTTTAGTAATTCTGCTTTAAATTTGCTGCTGTGCTTGGGATCATTGTCCTGTTGCATGACCCAATTTCAGTCAATCTGTAGCTGTCGAACAACATTTGACTCTAGAATACTTGGTCAACTGAATGGTTACAAGGACCGCAGTTTCTGTAGCTGTAAAACAACCCCAAATCATCCCCCCTCCACCATCGTGTTTGCCAGTTGGTATAATGCATTTGTGTTGATATGCTCCATTTAATTTGTTAGATGTTCTCTGAATGTGGTGCCGATCATTATGGTTGAACACCTCCAATTTGGTCTTTCTTGTCCAAAGGACATTGTTCAAGAAGTCTTTGTTCAGATACAGCTTTGCAAACCTGAGCTGTGCTGCCAGATTCTTTTTAGAGGGAAAAGGATTACTCCTGGCAACCCTTCTATACAAGCCTAACTTTACCCTTTAAATGAAAGCAGTAAGGGTATTTTTAGCTGTGCACAGGACTCCATAGTGTCCTGTGAAAACTGTCCGTTTCACATGACTGTCGATGTACATGGATGTGCTCTCATTATTTATCCTTCTGTTTCACTTTTAAATGTGATGGTCTTTTAATACATGTGGTAGTCTTTTATAGCTTCTGCCTTATTTGGTTTGTTATTGGATGTTTCAATTTGTTTATTAAAAAATATAAATAAAAAAATATATATTAAATATATAAAAATATACATTGAAAATATATAATTGAATCTTTCATCTGTGTTACTTTCATTTAGTCATGGTGGACCACCAAAAAATGTATATGAGATAAGACAAATGTATATGTATATGACAACATATACAAGATATTTTTAGCAATACATTCACATCGGAATGTCAGTTTTTCATTTTTGCTGAACTGAGAGCACGAGGACACAAATTAAGAGGCCTGTGAGCCAGAAACAGTTGCCAAGGTTCAGTCATATTTTCTGTAGCTGACTTTAATTTTCTTTTATGTGGATCGTAGATCTTGGGATAAGGGAGTAGTCGTTCTTCTTTTCAATGGGTGAATTTCTTGCCTGTTTGCCCAGACCATATGTTACTAATGAGGCTTAAATGTGGCTTTGAGAATCACAGCTCCAGCTCATTATGCCAAATGTCTGAGGTGAAATAAAACATTTAATATGGAGTTTACATATCCATGTAATTGTCCACATTGCCTTCAGTGTGATCAAAGTAACTGGTAAATTTGATAAAATTATTCCTGTTTTCAGGGTTTGTTGAACTGGGAAACTGAGTTCATGTGGTATTTCTGAAATATTTGTTTAAACCATGACATTCAACAAGCCGAACAATGGTTGAGTAATGAAAATGTCTCTGACATTAATGTAATTTAAATTACGTCATGATAGGTTACCTCAGTTCAGCTATGCAGAAATGGTAGCTTACACTAGATTGGACAGATAAAGTGCAGTTATTTTTATGTGTAGCTAACAATTAAGCATGGTTATTGTATTTGTGTAACTGTATATGACCTGTATGACAAATATTAAAACAAGTCTAGGTGCTGGGTTTATGTACTTATCTTTTCCATAATATCTCATGGCAGATAGGATCTGTAGATATTTACATTTCAATATTGATCTTATCTGTCACTTGTCTACCATCATTTGGTTTACTAAAACCTTAAAACTATTATTTGTTAGATTTTGGCTGTCCATCAGTTTGACATCTGTAGTCTTTAGTGAAATAACTATTGGATACACTGAACTTGATACGTTAATAAAATTTTGTAGCTACATTCTAGTGGTGTGCTCTAATTATTTCAATAACTTCACATAGTGCCTTGCTTCAGTAGAAACCTGCAACACTAGGGGTATTCCCCACTAGTGTCTTACGTTCGGATTTTGTGTACTGCCATTTTACAAATGCTCTGTCGAGGTAAACAGTTTCTTGGTCACCTCCCTGACTAATGCCCTTCTACCCCAATAGCCCAGACTGGGTGGGTGGCAAAGCTTTAGGAAGAGTCCTGGTGGTTCAAAACTGCTTCCATTTATGAATGATGGAGGCCTCAGAGGTCTACAGATAATCCCTTGGATTTCATGGATTGGTTTGTGCTCTGATGTGCACTGTCAACAATGGGACCTTATATAGACAGGCGTGTTTTTCCAAATGATGTCCAATGAACTGAATTTACCATAGGTGGGCTTCAATCAAGTTGTAGAAACATCTAACAGATGATTAGTGGAAATAGGATGTGCATGAGCTTTTAAGTGTCAAGGAAAAGGTTGCGAATACTTTTGTTTTTTATGTTTAATACATTGTTAAGAATTTCAGGCAAACTTTGACTTTGGAACAAGTGAGGACTGTATTTCACTTATCGGTCACAGATGCATATCTTTCACAGGCAACTTGACTCACTATTTCTGGTCATGTGAAAAACTCGCCACTTATTGGAAAAGCATTGTTTTGCTGTTACTGTGAAGTATTTGGGAAGAGCTGGGGTTCCAGTGCATTTACAGCTATCTTTGGGGTGACCAGCTATTTGAAGCCTGTAAACAAGTATGAATGGATTGCAATTCTGTTTGGAATATCATAGCAAAAAAGTTAATACTACAGGAGTGGAAAAAAGGACTGCATTTGAGCTTTGGAAGGGAGAAATAGCAAATGTGTTGCATCTGGAGAGAGTAGGACTTCTCAACAATAACAGACATAATAAATTTGAGAAATCCTGGAATCCTGTTTTAACATTTTTGAATGGGAGGAAAAAATAATGTGCTCTGTGTGAGTTTCTGTGTCACATATTTATATTTATACCTATTTATATTGTGTCTATACAAGATGTTGTGGCTATTGTTGTCAGACTGCTGTTTATCTTCCATTCAAAATACAATAAAAATTCCCCTTTTATCCTGTTTTCACCTTGTCCTGTTTTTCGTGTTGGATTTCCTTGTCCTATGCTATTGCTGCTTTGTTAAAAAATAATAAAAGTAAAAAATAAATATAAATATTGACAAAAAAGTCAATACTGACTTTAGACGCAGTCAACAAAATCTGTCATAGTGTAAAAATTGTCACTGAATATTCAAACTCAAAGTTAGCTAATTATTGACTAAGCTGGAGTAATATGTAACCATTGTGTGGGGCAGAATAAGGCCCACAGTGGTAGTTGCAACCACAGTAAGTAATATTACTTATTAGTATCAATGCGAGTACTGTATAAGTATTAAGTATGATGTAGGCTGAATTATACTGATTCATGTTGTTTAGAAAGTTAACAAAAAAAAGTTTGAATGAGATTTAAAAGTTTGACTTACAGCAAGCCTTACAAATTTAAAATAAGTGATAATAAGATCTGCACTCAGCTCTGATGCCCTTCAGTAAAGCACCTGACCTTGAAGAAGCTTATCGGAGGCGATTCACCCTCCGTCTCCAGAGATAAGGGGGATGTGGAATATATAATAAAACACTCCTGCAGCAAAGCTAAATTCTTCCACTGTCAAATATCTTTATTTATGCATTAATGAAAGTTGGACTTAGTCCAGTAAACACAATAACATGTTCATCATCATCATCATCACAAGGGATATGTACAAAACAAACAAACGTTGCAGCGCTGAAACCAGGAGTTTTTTTTTCCCCTCTTTGGTCAAGAGGGCAGTGTAAAAAACTAAGACTTCAGCAACAAAATAAGAGCCATTTTCTTTAAAAGAAGCTATAACACCAAGTTGAATAACTGACTATAGTCATACAAATTGTTAATAAATGGCAAATTAGGTCAGTAATTAGGTCAAGAGATAAGTTAAAATTTGGAGAATACTAATTTGACAGCATTAATTAGCACTTAGTGAGAGGTTAGTAATATGATGCTCCCTCTTGTGTTTTTTTTCTCACGTATTTTTTTTTATTAACTAAAAATAGTTTCAATTTTTCCAATAAAACTCTAAATAAACTTAACAATTCTCTGTTCCATGAGAGTATACAGCATACAGTTAAGAGCATTTTCACTGTTTAGAACTTTATCATACATTTACTGATTTGGATCTTGCACACTGTGTAGTGTCATTACAGTATGTCCACCAATCATTTTTTCCCACCTTTCTTACATTAAATACTTAGCTGTCACATGACATGATAGTTATTGCTTACAGCATCCAATCGTTATCATACACAGCCACCATTTAACCATTAGATTATTATTTGCCATTTACTAACACTGTTGTGGTGAAATTCCAACTAGATTTTCAGTCCTTTAGTATGTTAAAATAAAACGTACGTTTTGTACATACTATTGATTCACTTTGATTACTGTGTGCACATTGACTGGAATGATTGGTATGCTTTAACATGACCTGTTTAAATACAAAACAAAACTGAGTGATTCAGTATTGTATCTGGGATAATATACAGTTACCAGGTAATGCTAATTGGTGCACTGTAATTACGGGGCTGAACTACAGGGAATCATACGTACTTATTAGTGATCAATTAATCAATTAATTGACCATCAAGGGCAAAAGAGTCAAGGATAGATCCATCCTGGCTTTCGTGTTCCGCTCTATGCAGGTTTTAAGTTAAAACAAGACACCCAAAGAGCTCATATGCCCTTTTTCTTTCAAGATAGGCATTAAAAACCTCGACCAAGTATACCCCTGATGCCCTGCTTGATCTCAGCACTATAAAACATGCTCCTTCTGAAAAATCGGCAGTATTGAGCTGCAGTTAGATCGTGCAGATATATTAACACTGGTCTGATTTTTCTCTGCAGACGCATTTACTTATCATAGCTGTCTTCATGTTCTCAGTAAGTACAACTACACAACAAATGCCTCTTAACTCACTCACACACGCGCGCACACACACACACACACTGTATCTTATACATGTCAACTAGATAGAATGCACTATGTCATGAAGTAACAATAAACTCAACACTTTGACAGAACAAATTATTTTGTATCTCTACACAACATCAAATACAGTTTAAGGCAAAAATCAACAATTCTACAAGTAAAACAACCAAAAGTTCAAAAACATACATTGAAAATATTTCTATTTACAATATTTGCTCATAGAAAAATATGTTCAACTTGCACAGATTTTTAAACATGACCACCATAAGACTCAATTCAACCTCAAGTGCACAAGACGGCATCTGATTTTATCACAAATCTATTGGTTCCAGGGGAGCTGTAAGAAATGGACGCAAGGGCATCCTGGTAGAATCGACAGGGATTGTGTCTATTGTACAACATCCTGCGAGCTACACAGCAAACATTGTATTGAAATATTGGGATTAAATATTTCAGAGAGGACTCAGTATAATTTTTACACTTTCAGATAAAAGGAGGAGACTCAGCACAGCACAATGTGTGTGCTTATCAACTGAAGTGGCTGTACCATGACCATCTGTTGTGGTCACACGTTGTCTCTAACTAACTCTAATGCGACAATGCCTAACAGCTGGGGAATGTCCAGCGGTTGCGGCCCATTTGTGTTCTGCAGTTACCTCTACTTGCAAAGCAGTTACAGACTTTGTAAGTCAGTTAGTTAAACCAACACACTCGTGTTTTTTGTTCCACCACTTGTAAGAATGTTTGTTTTGAAAATAAGAGGACACATTTAAAGGTTTGTTTTTTTTAGTATTCAGATATAACAAATTCTGTACATAATAATTTATATAACCTTTTCACTTTTAGCATTTATTACCAGGTTACTAAGTCTGCATGTCTTGTATAGTTTGATGCTATACAAAGTGAGAATGACACAGTGCAAATGGTAAAACATGTATGTTTGAGATAAAAGTTATTTTTCCAAGTTCTTTGTCGTGTTACTTTTTGGTGACATGAAGAAGCAATGGTTAAATATTTAAGCAGCAAATATTTAACTAGTTAAAATTCTGAATTTGACTGCGGAGAGTGTGGAGGTATTTAAACCCTGAAAAAGTGCACTGCAACTACCAATCAACTACCAATCAATACTTGCCATGCTAATTATGCTTTCACTGTAATGATTTAGGCAAACATGTTTTGATCACCTTTTCACGACTGTCTCTATCAGTCTGTAAACATTTTCGTTAAAATGAACACTTTGCTATCAACTATTTATTCAGTCATTCAGTAGTTACAGTAACCAACAAGCAGCGACAAAAAGTACAAATACACCAAAATGCATCTCTTTGTTTCTGAAGCTAAAACTGCAGCTAAATCGAGAGCCACTGCTGTGTAGTGCAAATGCAACCTCGGGGGCCGAGCCGTGCACACCACAGTACTTCAGCGGCTGCGGACCAGGTCTGAGGCAGCTGTCAGATGGCATGTTCTGCCTGACTGGTTGAAGGAGAGGGCAGTGGAGGTGGGGGTGGGGTTGAACTAGTACTAAGCCAACCACAACGTGAAGGGAAACATCCAACAGTGGGAATTAAATAGAGGCAGAGGCTGGAGTTCAGAGAGGTTGGGTGTTTGGCGCTCTGGATTGCAGAGATTGAACCAAAATGTCACAGTGCTTCTGTGTCCAGAGGCCCACACAGGGATAATGTGTGTTGAGTATTTACATCAGTGGAGAGTCAGTGCAGAAGTCATTCAGCATGACCACTTCACAGCACAGCAGTCTGAATAGGACCATGGTACATGCAGCATCTGTTAATCAGCTGCTTGGGCTGGGCAAAGGTCATAATAGCTTCAAGGTAGCCACCATCATCGTTTTTCATCCTCTGGAGCATGTGTGTGTTCATAAATATGTGTGTATAGTAACACTTTTAATTACATTCTTAGGTTTGACAGTGAGACACAACTGAAGCTTGACACAAACATTGACAAAAATTACTGCCGTCCTCGGCAGCTGTTTCAAATTTAAGAACACCCAGTGACCTTTTCCGCTGAGCAGGTCAGGAAAAGGACCGAACAGGTGGCGAAGTGTACAGGGCCAAGCAGGAGGTAAAGAACAGGAGGATCCAAAGTACACACAGAGTAGGCAGAGGTGACACTGTTAAATGAGAGGAAGGAGAATTAGAGTTTTAGTGTAACGCAGTTCTAATTTCTAATTTGCACAACTCAAATTGCACAGACAATATTTCTAAATCAATATAAGAGTGGATTTCAAACATTAACAGTCATTGCAATTGAGCTTGCATAATCGTTATCATGGCCAGATCTCCATTCAGTCCTGCTAGGGAACTGCTGCTAATAATAACACCCATTACTCTGGTTGCCACAGGAATATGTGGTATTGAGAAAAAGAGAACTGTTATTTCCCTGTTGTTCATTTTTCCCTTATTTTGTGCTCTTAGACTTATTTATTCATTTAAATTCAAAATGCCTCTCTGACTAAAAACATGAAGACTGTAAGTCACATCACATACAGCACAGAACATAATTTAATCAAGGTGGACACTTATTGACTTTGCTGGAGCTCGACAGAAGTGAACAAAATCAATCCGGGTTTGCGTCACGGCTTTGCAGAGCCTCGCGCTGTTAAGATTAACATACAATGCAGGGAAGTAAAAGGTGAAAACCTACATTATTCAATGAGGATTAATGTGACAATAAATAAAACATGACTTCACAGAAGTAACATGAGGAGGCGTATTGCAGCAGTCTGATCATAGGCTGTCTGAAAGAGCCTGCCTACAGTTTGAAAGTGGGTGAAAATGTTTGCTTTGCAGCACACACAACTTTCCACACAATTTTGCATTTTACACAAAATGACAGGCCCACAATTAACTCTCACAAACTAATACAAAGAGACTGGCTTTAATCCACATTAAATAATAAAAATTGGGAGACCAATGCATGCCACTGTTGTGCTGCTGAACACTCCACTGATGTTCAGTTTTAGGTTGTCATTTGGTTCAGGGGGCTAAAGGGAGAAATGGTCGAAATACTGAACCCTTTCTCCTTTCAGATCTAACAATGTTTTTCTTAATGTTATTCTCATGAAAGTTTAAAAAAAAAAACAACACTAATCTGCCGAGTACACCTTTATTGTGATTTGTTAACACGGACAACTAAAATGCTGATTATTTTTTTTACAAAACTACAGAAACTATTGAAAAGCTGGGACACTGTGGAAAAACGCAAAAATAAAAACAAAAATGCAATGATTTGTAAATGTCATAAACCAATACTATATTCACAAAATAAATGTTTAAACTGAAAAAAATTTACTACATAAGAAACATCGTGGCTTGTTTTGAATTTGATAGAGCAACATATCACAAAAAAACTTGGGACCAGGTCATATTTATCACTGTGTAGCATTCCCTCTTCTTTTAACAACAGCCTGGGAACTGAGGAGACCAACCGCTGGTCTTTTAAGAGAGGAATATTCCCCCATTCTTATCGGATATTAAGATTCCAGCTGCTCAACAGTTCTGGGCTTTCTTTCTCATATTTCGCATTTCATGATGCTCCAAATGTTTTCATTTGGTGAAAGAGCTGCACAGGCTTGCTGAAATATGCAAGGCCTTCCCCAAAAAAAGACATTGTCTGAATGGAAGCATTGCTGTATATGCCTTTCAACATTAATGGTGCCTTTCCAGATGTGTAAGCTGCCAGTTCCGCTGGCGCCGATACACACCCATACCATCGGAGACGCAGGGTTTTGAAGTGAGCGCTGATAGCAACCTGGATGGTTCCTCTCCTCTTTAATCCAGAAGACACGGTGTCCATGTTTTCCAAAAAGAATTCAAAATTTGGATTCTTCTGATCGCAGAACAGTTTTCCGCTTTGCCTTGGTCTATTTTAAATTAGCTGTGGCACAGAGACGATATTTCTGGACCACATTAATATATATGCGTGTTAGAACTGCATTTGTGGATGCCATTTTGAACTGTGTTCATACACAGTGATTTCAGGAAATATCCCTGAGCCCATGCAGTGATTTCCATGACAGAATCATGCCTGTTTTTAATGCATTGCTGCATGAGGATCTAATAGAGCATCTAAAACTGAAGTTTGGCATTATCCCTTGCACACAGAGATTTTTCCAGATTCTCTGATTTCTTTTCTTTTGATGACATTTGTACTGTAGATGATGAGATATTCAAAATTTTGCATTTTTATTAAGAGGAACATTATTCTGAAATTGTTCCACAGTTTGTATACACAGCTGTTTTTGCAGATGGGTAAACCTCTGCCCATCTTAGCTTTAGAGAAACTCAGAAGTAAAGATGGGCAAACCAATTCACCTAATAATAGGAAAATGTTCTTCCAGCTGTTTTGTTATTTTTAGCACCACTTACGTTTCCAGGCTTTGGTTACTCCTGCCCTACCTGTTTTGAGATGTGTTCCTGCCATTAAAAATTCAAAATGAGCTTTTCTTATTTTGTCAAATATGTTTTCTATGTTCTATTTTGAGATTTCCAAATCATTGAACTCTTTTATTTACATTTTACACAGCGTTGCAACTTTTTCAGAATTGGGTTTGTATATCTGACATGACAGAGTTGACCAACCCAGAGGTGAGAGGTTTTCTCTCTGCCACTTATTATTCCAAATGTTCCCTATTTAAGATGGATAGGCTAAGAAGGACATAACAGTTTTCCTTCTGTTTTTTCCTTCTGTTTATGTTATCAGGTGTATGACAGTCTCATATGGCTTTATGAGATTTATAAATCAATACATTCTGTTTTTGTAGCTCTGGACGGATCAGTCTAAGAGACCTGTGCCTCATTTGTCTGTGTTATTTCTGAGACACACTCTTCTGCACCTAACCACTGCATGTTAGCAAGATTATGCATAATAATCCCTCAATTTTCTAAGAAAACTGTGTTTCCACTTCAGGAAATATGCATGGAATATTGAACTAAGTCTGTAAAGAACACAGTCTGTAATCTGCAAAGAGCAGTAATATAGTATACTATATGGGGCAATAATTTATTTTGTTCAACCTGTAGCTTGTTCAGGATATAACTCCTTATAATAGGTCTCAGAATCTTATATACTATACTACACTATAATAGCAAAATTGCAAAAACTATAAGAAAAAAAACAAACAACAAATTGCATTGTTATAACCTGGAATATGGAATAAGTCACCTTGGCCCTGGACACTAAGACCCCTTTGTTCTCCTCTTCTGTCCTCCAGCAATCCTTTCATCTCTTTTCTTTTGTCAGGGAGTTGTATCTCCACGATGCATGGAGGCTCGTCCCCAAGCACCTTGTCCTTGTCCTTGACCTCCTCCTCCTGCGCCTCCCCCGCCACCATGGTCCTTATCTGATTCTGGTTGGCTCTGGGCTCGCTCAGGCTTAGGGTTGGGTGTGCACGGGGGGTCAGGTTGTTGGACTGACATGGTCCTGCGCAGGTGGGTTCGCTTACACAGAAAGTCAGGCTTTGCTGAGAGACCAAATGAACCTTTCCTTAAGACCATGCGAACTGAAGGAGATTTCTTAGGTCTGGCTCTGTGCCCAAACTGAAGAGTGGAGAGGTGTGATGCATAACCTTCACTCAGGAACTACACATACCACACAGACAAAGAGTTAGAAAATCTGACAGGGAGAAGTGAGAAGATCAAAGTATGCAAAATGAAAATTGAACTACCTGGCACTGGTTCTGGTACTTCTTTGAAGGTCGGCCAACAATATAAATTTGTGAGGGGCTGAGGCCTAGCATATTGTAAACAGAGATGTCCTTCATGGATCCATAGGCAGAGTTGATCTTAATGTGACACTGGTGAAAGAGAAAATAACCAGTCACACACATGTGTGACATTTCGATTCAGCACATCCCAAAGCTACAAAACTGTGAGTGAGAGAGTGAGAAAGATCTCACTGTACGGCGGGGACCAAAAGGTCTTATTTGCTGTATAAGAAATATTAACTGCCTATGTTAATGTCAGGATTTACCTCCTGGATGAGGTTCCTGAGGAAGATGGTCTTTTGTCGCAGGGGGTCATGAACTAAGCCTTCAGAAAAAAAGATCATCCCGTGGGGGAAATTGTGCTGCGAGAGCCAGGACACCACACGCTGTTTCTGCATATCAGGACGGCCTGTGATGTAGATGATCAAATATCCCAAGTCCTGCCAATGCCTGGATGTGAATGCATAAAATCAAGCACACATCAAAGTGAATAATTTTATTACGGTGGCATTATCACAGAGAGGATGTGCATAAATCCTTAAAACACTGAGAGCTCCAACAAAGCACGCATATTGACTATTGAATTTGTATTTTCCTTTGAACCCTTCTACCTTCTCAAGATTTACATCTAGACACATACAACCACATGCATGTATATTCAAAAACAGTAATCAGTTACCTGACCACATCGACAGCTCCAGGACGGACCTTGGGGTCACTTCCCATGATTGACACACTGGCAGCAAAAGAGCCATCGATGCTGAACACCACACACTCCATGCCCCTTGGTAACACAGTCAGGTATGCCTCTGCACTAGTTTGATCCCCCCTTAGGATTGAAAAAAAGAGAAACTACATATAAAAAAAAATGAGAACTGCAGCTTTTCCACTTAGTTGTTACTCCCTTCAAGTCCACTGTTTATGCAGCATTGTCCAGCAAGGAGCTCATACTCCAACACAGAGCATAAATAAATGAAATCTTTCTCTTCTTTCTACATCTTATTTGATAACACAGCACTCTGAAAGGGAATGCCACATGGATGCTTACTTGACTACCATTTTAATGGGATATACTCCTAGGCCAAGCTTCTTGGTTTTAGGTATGGTGTATGTGACTCTGCCACTGCTGTTGGTCACCTCTGTGTCAAAGTGCACCCAGCGGCCGGACTGAGGCTTTGTCATTAGCAGGATATCCACCTGAGAGGGGCAGGGGTATAACACAGGCGATTAATTGATTAATGTCAGTCTAACAAAGAAACACGCACATATCAACATAAATCATATTGCTGTTTTTCACCTTTTCTCCAGTCAGAGTGACCATGTCCAAGGGGCCATACATGAAGCGACCAACCAGAGTCTGGGGTCCATCCTCGGTGGCAATGACATCATTCACCCTGTGGTTTGCTGTGACGTTCTGCAGTTAGTGACAAGGACTGCCTCCATTATTCAGGACACAAATGTTACACGTAAGCCTTTACAGCAACAATAGTTTGTCTCTGGTGCGCTAGTCATGAGATACCCTGGAGTAAAGTTTATGAGTCATGATGAAATGTGATTAAAAGCAAAAAAAAAAAAAAAAAAATCAGTGTCGGAGTCCAAATTAAAAAATGTAAATGATATTTTCGCCTAGAATATGAAGCATGAAAAATATATCTAAATGTGCTATGAGCAACATTTAAACATTTAATAATTCATTCATTCATTTACATTACAGGTTAAAGAACAGTCTGCTAAAATTGTTTGATGCCAAGTTTGACACAGCTGCAATATTGTGTGGCGTGCCTCAAGGGTCTAAATGTGCTCTTTAATCTTTGTTAATGATTCTTCAAATATCTGTAATTATTAAACTAGACTTACTTCAGTGTATTACTATTCTGCTCTACAGCTGCTGTAAAAATGGCAGAAAAAAGTGCTTTTACAAAACATTATGATGCCCTATTGAAACTGTCCTTCGACCTTTTGGATGTAAAAACTCATAATTATATCATTACAGCTGAAAAGACATTTGTGCAAAGTTTTATTATTATTAGTGCGCCAATTAAAAAAAACACATATGACTACTCTTTTTCTAAACAAAAAAGAAAATGAGATTATTTTGTATATAAAGCATGTATTTGTACTTTACATCCACTGTATTGCTGTCTAGTCTTTCAATTTAAAAATTTAATAATACAAAGGCAAGTACACATTCCACACATCTGAAAGCAAATAGTTTAGCACAGGGGTCTCAAACTCGCAGCCCGGGGGCCACTTGGGGCCCACGTCACCCCTACTTCCGGCCCGTTTATTGACGTGAAGAAATATAATGCAATTTGGCCCTTGAAGTTACTTTTTTTTGTTAGGGAGGATTTGTTTGTTGTTGAGTGCAATGTTAAAATAAGTTTTTAAGTTTAAAAAGCAAAAAATTATTTAATATGAAAGCATGTGTACACATATGCCTGCATTTTTATTTTGTTAAATATGAACAAAATTATAGCAGAAGTGCTGCCACGAGTCTGGCCAAAAGAGAGTACCAATTTGTTTATTTATTTGTTCAATGAAAGGCTTCAGTTAGTTAAACGTGAGAAGAAAGATGTCTACAGATGTCTACTCATATTAATGTACAGAATCCACCTGCTTGCTGCTTCTAATGCACAATCACCCAATGTATATGCTATTTATATTTATATATATTTATAATGCTATTCCTTTTGCACATGTCGAAGAGCGTGTCAGGACACATTTCACTGTGTGTTATAATTGCATAACTACACATGTGACAAATAAAGAACCTTGAACCTTGAAGAAAAAAAAATTGCATTCATGTTTGCAGTTTTATCTTATATACAATATTTGAAATAAAAAAACAAACAAATAAAACAGTACATTTTTGGAAATATTTGTGGGTGTTTTCTTGTTTGTTTGGGTTTTTTCGTACTACTTGAACACTAAAGTGGCCCTCACATGAGAGGACAGTGCCAGCAGTGGCCCACAGCTCATTTAAGTTTGAGACCCCTGGTTTAGCACAAAGGGAATTTGTCAGATTAATTACCAAATGAGAAGGGATAAGATATAATACACATTCATATCATGCTAATTTATTAATAGCTTCATCCACAATACTGTGCAAACAGGTACAGATCATAGAGTGAAGACGCTTTCAAAAATAAAAGAACAAACTTAAATCAACCACTTGTTGCTTTTAACACAATGGGGACACACTTCTTGGGACACTTATAGTTTTTCAAGGTTTGCACTGGATCTAAGAGTACGTCTTCTGTGGATTTGAGCCTTCTTGATTTTCTGTCTCTGTCATGTAATCTCAGATGACTCTACAAGAGTAAGTCTGCCACATCATTTATTGCAGGACACCTTGCTCCACCAGTCGCAGAGGATTTCTTTATGATTCAGAGTTTATTGTTTGGGGACATCATTAAGCTCTGCAAAGTGAATTTATGAACCATCAGATGCCTTCCTGATGGTACTGTGTAATGTATAAAAAACATAACATCTAAAGCACCTGAGCTATTGTGAACAACCACTAAAATCAGCTGTGACATTTGTCTCTACATGGCCTGTCTTTACAAGCCTTTGAGACAAACACAATGAGAGGGAATGAGATGAAAAATGGCTGTAAATTTTCTGCTTTCATGCCCTGCTTTTCCAGATTTCCAAGTCCAGCATACACTGTGGGACCTTACAAAAAAGCATACTAACTCCCTATTAAGCTTCCTTGTCATGTTCTATTCTCCATATTGCACTATTCAGTGAGTACCTCCAAGTGTGCCAGCAGTGGAACACTAATCCCTAAATCTCTTCTTGCTGAGATGGTTGCATTTTAACAGCATATTATGAGCGTCCTAATGTATAATTCGCAGACTCTGTTGTGGGTCACCATGACAGAAACTGTAATTTCCCCACCATCTTCTCTGCCATTTCTGCAACCTCAACGTTATACTGAAGAATTTTAACAGCATACTGTGCAAGTTTTATCAGCCTCATGAAGCTAGTATTTCATTTTTGGATTTATGTTTAAATAATAAAAATAAGTACATTGTAACAATAAGTGATCAAAATAAATTATCAAGGGGAACAGCTTCTATAAATAAAATATCACAGGTGTACAACCACATGCGCAAACAAAACCAGCAGCGACAATAAGTTAAATTTATTAACTCAACCATTGTTTATGGTGGTTGTTTCATCAGGATTAAGAGGCTCAGATGACATTTAGTTTACTTGAAAATGTTCTGCTGTTTATTGACAACACTCAGTGAAAGATAATGGAGCAGCTGCACATGACAAATAAAGCTAAATGCTAATGTGATTAACCATGTTGTTGTTGTGCTTTACCGTCTCACCACATCGGCTAATGATAACTGATTTAAAGGATGTGACATCTAACAAGGAAGTTCAATGTTTCCAGCTGCTATCCCGCATTAGCTTTGTCAACAGTTAATTGTCTGCCAGCAAGAGGTGTCAGTTACTCATCCTGTGATGGCGATGCAGAGAAAGAACATGTAAATATGTGCATACCTGTGCGTGTACATGCACCAGCATACAGTTCAAAAAGATCCCAGCCTGCAGCTATGTGACTTGAGTGGGTCACATGGCTCACTTTGTGGCCATATGTGAAAACAACACAAACAAGCAACGTGTGGCTCAATGACGCCATCAACTCACAGACAGAACTGTGGAGGACACGAGTTAGTGAGTCAGATACCTGCCTGTGAAAGAGCAGCGCACGAGAAGCAACACAAGAAACAACTGCCGCAGTAGTGGTCCCTCTCCAGCTGTGACAAAGGCCTCTTACCACAGCAAGAAACCTTTGAAATAGTTGCCAAAGCTCTCTAAATAGTATCGCCCTGCAACAGATCGTCTGGCTGCGCCCAGACTGAATCAGCATGGGGCTGCTTTTAATCTACACGTACCGACTTGTATCCAGGATGGGGGCAACTGCTTTAAGCCCTAACATAAGAACCACATCGCTTAGCTGAGGTGAGGCATGAACAAGACGACACCGAAAAAAGAAAACCTTCAAACTCAAATATAGTTATGTTTCCATGGCACTCTGGCTATTCAGTTCTATTTATAGCCACATGAAAAGCAAGCAGTCACTAATTTTGTGTCTTTAGAAAAGGGATAACAATGTGACCTTGATTATTCTACTCGGCAGGGTTCAGGAACATCGAGCAATTGTGTGCGTCTGCCTGCATCAGTAATTCAAGGTGAATGTGTGCGAGTATTTTAAGATTTTTCCAGCTACAGACCATTCATGAAGGCCAAAGACTTACAGTAATTACTACAGCCATCTGTAATACCCATATTTAAGCCTGACTAAATGCATGTTTTCCAGCAGCGTTTAGATGTTGAGATATGCAAATTAGGGAAAGATGACAGAAATCAGATTTGTCTACTAGGAACTTTAACACCCTTTATTGTGTCACTTCATCTGCATCTTGCAATGGAACCCAGTTATTGCAACCGAAGGCATTTTAATTTTTTTTTTATTTTTTTGTATTTGGATCAACATGCCATTGTTGGTCCATGCCTTGAGTGCTTGCCTGTCTTTCTTTTTCTTTCTCTCTGTATGTGAGCGTGTGTCTAGGTCTATGATTGTGTGGATTCCGGGAGGCACAGCCAATCTCTCTTAACCACCGGATTTCTGGCTGACAAACCTGAGGCTCATCACCTAATCAACACCCTGCAGTATATATAGACCAGCACGATTATTCATTCAATTGTTGTGGTAGAGGGGCGCCTTTCTCGTTTCCCAAACTCTTGCCCTAGGTTTCCTGTGTGAACCAGCCAAATCTGTCTCAAATCTGTCTGCAGACTGATTCAACAGCTTGCCAACCATGCCTATCACTCTACATGTCTACACAGTCTTTGCCAGTGTCAGCTACAGATGAAAAAGCCTTTTAACTAGACTCTAGGATCAGCATCTTTTTAGTCTGCCAATTCTTAGTTCCAAAAACACTGAACATCATGTTAAGCTGGTATTAAAGTATATACATCAAAAAAAGGGGGAATTTTAATTTTTTTACCCTTAGTTTGACATGTGTCCTCCTTCTAAGCCACTTCTCGCGGGGACCAGAGGGTGAGAAAGGAGCTGAGTCCAAGTTGTCTGCTTCCTGTGCCTTTATGCAGTCACATCGCATGAGCTGTTAATGAACACAAAAAAATATTTAAAATAAGAGCATGCATTTCCATTACATAACACAGGTTTATTTAACAGTAATGCCACTACTGTGATAGTGGCATTACTGTTAGCTGATATATTGACGAACAGTGCATCTTATAGTGTTCACCATATTAAGCCTTAAAAGAGGTTCATCATGTCTCCAATTTGCAGGTTAAGAGCCAAACTTGTAGAAAATTACTGCATATTGCTTGACCGAGGCTCTGCTTATCATTTTTGACCAGGCGGCCTATACGCTGACATGTTCCTTCTTTCAGAGTTTCCATAAACACACCAACAGAAAGTACATGATTCAGTCTGAATCCAACAAGTGACTTTTAACACAACTTTTACATTCTGTTACAAATCTTTAATATTCTGCAGCACCAAGTGACGCTGTGAGCCAAGGTTTGTTAAATTCCTAATGACTTCGATAGAGCTTTCTTTACCTTGTGCATCTCTAAATCCTCTCCACTTTCTCACAAAGACAAGACACAGCAGATACAGCCACCATGGAAAGATTTCTTTTCCCTGTGGAAGCTCTGCTTTCTAATCATCTGCTTTAAAAGAGTGCCAATGTTTTTAGACGTTTTTCATAAGAAGTAATGTGATGAACAGATGTTTTTAAAATTTATTTACTGGCATAGTATTCATTGGTATCTGAGGAGTTACAGATTCTCCTTATCCTTGTTATCATGGGTTTAAGCTATAACATTTTTATGGGCAATTCAGTGGGCAAAATATGGCGTAAACCTTGTCAAGGTTCATTGCTTTTGGTTTCATTGCTTAATTCCACTAAATTCCACTAAATTAGTTTTAGTGCTAGAAATATATACTGCCGGCATGTTAAGACTCTCCTGATCAAAGGATGGGTCCGTATGTCTAACTAAAGTTGCGGATGGTAATATGGAAATGACTACTAATGAGCCTAAGTTGAGAACATATTTGCAGACTTTTGAAATCCTAACTAAAGAGTTGGCAGCACACATACAATTTTAAACTTTTGTAGATTACAGTCATACGCTTATTGAATTTATTCATAAAGCAGACTAAACCACAAAATCAGACATGTCCATATTTTTGTCATATCAGAGAGCAAGCTTGATGAAAGGGCTTCAGTTTGTCAGAGGCTCAGCTGTGATGGGTCAGACGAATCCTGAACAGCTTCACATAAGATCAAGCATGTCAAGTTTCCCTTGTTTTGCAGATCATAACACAATAACACATTTGAACCCAGTAAAGATTTAAAATGTTCTTTGCATCATGTATTGTGCTCTATATTGATCTCAATCTGTACAGATCCATGCCATGAGACAATATACCATAAGAGGTCCTAAAACAACATCAAATAGTATTTATGGTAAAATACCTGACTAAATCTCTGGTTTCATTTTATATTTTGCAATCTAACTTGTTCTGCCTGCAGTTGCAAGCCATAAACAAGCATGACAGCATCACTGGGTTCCTGCCAGCATTCTGCTAATAACACATTCAATGTGTCACATATGCAGAAGGAACCCTTGAAAAACTAAGCAGCGTCTCTGTTCTTTGCTGTGTTTTGGTGAAGGAAGAAGACATCATTAAATTGCAACAGCTGCAACAGCTAGCTAGCTAGATAGATAGATATAGATATATAGATCGATATATGGATATATAGAGAGTCCTATTTCATGCTGACAGCTGAAAAGTTAGGCAGCAATTACAACATATGCTGAATAGAGTTTCATGTCTGGACAAAAAGGTGAAGTTTGACTGGTGTTGTTGTGGACTTTTGGAATCAGTTCAAACTAAAATGAGTTCCTCACATGCCATCCATTCAATACATTTTTTATTACAGTGCAACATGCTCCCATTTACAGTATAGCTGGACTTTTTCCTTCGGCTCTGCTAGTGTGAGCGTGAATGATTCTCAGCGCTCTGAATTAGCCTTGTGATAGACAGGTGACCTCTCCAGGGTGCAGCCCTCCTCTTGCCCTATGACAGCTGGGATAGTATTCAGGCGACCCACATGACCCTGAATTGGATGAGTGGTTAAGAAAATGGATGGATGGACTATCTCCTAGTGTGACAAATAGGTCAAGTCATTGTACGCTCTTTGAATTACACATTGTATGAAATGTTTTACATTAATAAACCCTTTCTCTTTTGTCCTGTTATGCAGAGAACAAGGAAGTTTATTGATTTAACCACACTGCATGAAATGCCAATGCACGAGTCTAAAAACTCAGTTTATTCTTATAATGTTAAGATCCACTGTTTTCAACTTAACACCTCTGCTCATTGTCTCCATGTCCTACCTCCCACACCTTTGTTGTTGTTATTGTTGCTATATTAAACAGTGTTATAGAGTTTAACCTGTTTTTGGTGTATCGCTCAGAAAGAGTTCAGTGGATGACGCTTTTAGATATTTAAATACACTTAGGTAAAAAGAAAGTACAGCCTCTGTCATTTTACATATTATGATATAATACAACCACAATTCCAAAAAAGAGTCACGAATAAAAACAGAATGCAATGATTTGCAAGCAGCTGGCAGCTATTTACCATCTAATTTCCTTTGAAAACAGTAAGCGTGTACATAGAAAGAAGTGGATGGATAGATGGATGTGTTTGTATTTCAAAACATGATCTCAACTGAAAAACAAAAGCCATATTATTTAAATAACTAGTGATGCTTTATTTATCTGATCTATTTGTTCTAATAGGCAATTTGTATTTCATCATTTGCAGGGAACGAGTGAAAATAAGACTGAAAATATCATCAAAGAACCCAATAAAAACAAAAAGCTTACTTCATCTGGTGATCATGTCCAAATCAAAGCTGTGATTAAGGTTATAAGGGAGCTGCAGGATATTGTTAGTCTTCAATTTGAGTTGCAAAAACAGACGTTTTAGAGAACACTAGTTTATTAAACATGCTGTGGAGAAACCGATACTGCTATTAGTAAGGCTCGCTCACCTGCCGAAGAACAAAAGCTGCCACGTCAGTGGACTCCCAGTAGGAGGCGTGAAAAAGGTGAGGCAGAGCCACTGTTGGAAACGCAGTCAGCACATCAGGGCAGTACAGAGCGTAGTCCAGCCTCTTGGAGCCCCACCAGCTACTGGAAACTGAAACATAAACACACATCCTCATACTTACATGGGGGATTCTGAGGTCACTTTAAAAGCTGCGAAAGCTCATCAACTTGAATTAATCTCCAGGAGATAAATGAAAGATGACAGTGTGGCCTTTCTGTCTCTTTGTTTTCCTCCCACTCACTATTAGCGATGGTGTTTCCAAGCTGGCCCATAGAGCAAATCGACATTTCACTTTCCACACTGGTCACACTGGCTCTACGACCCCCCTCGTCTCCTCCTCCTCCTCCTTCAGTGTCGGTCTCAGAGGACTGCTGTGAAGCTGGGCCTCCATGAGTTTGCTCACCTTCCAAAAACACATTTGGATGACTTTGGATACTGTCTGCTATAGAGGGAGGGAAAAAAAGGGAAAATACAAGGACAAATGGAGAGGGAAGAAGAAAGGAAATGCTTTGATTACAACAATTGACTGGTCTGAATCTTTAAATCAATGCTGCTATCTGCCTAATAAGGCAGGTTCTCGCTGTGTATTGACTTGGTTTGCATTTTATAAAGCAAAACCTAAGACAAGCACTAAGTATAAGTGTGATAACAGACGAAAAGCTTATTCCACACTTTGTGGGTTTGAATCAATTTATTAGACTGTATTTGGCATTAGCTTTGGGAGCCAGAAAAGCATCTTGCTGTTGGTTCCTGCAGATAAGTAGAATAACTTATCAGGTTGGGTTCCTCGTTTCCCCCAGCAAGACTCTACATACCATTTTCCTATTTGTTCTGTCTTAATACTGAAGACCCCGGAGACCTCGTTTCACTAGACATCATGAACATAACAGTTTTTTTCTCACAGACCCTAAAAGAAGAAGCATCATTCCATCATTAATTCAGACAGCAGAGAGGCAAAGGCCTATCAGCTCTGTTCATTAGCACATTTATCTTAACAGCTATAAAAGTTTCAGGACAAAAGGCGATTGACGCCGAATGTAACTGAGCTTCTACCTGAGAATATTCTCTGACAAGCTGAACAGCAGCAGCAAAAGAAAAACAGCTAAAGGCTCATCTCTTTGTTTGAGAATGCTCCCTTGATGTTTTCTGCTTTGACCTGTACTACAAAACTTTTTTTTTTCTTAATCTCTGGAGAGTACTGATTATCCTATTAGCTAAGCCAATGGCAGCTACAAACCCACCATTACATCTCTCTCTCTCTCTCTCTCTCTCCGAGAGCAAATGTTAATCAGAACACATCGTGTCTGGGCTGGTCTTTGAACAGCGCTTTGGATACAGCGTACTCTCGACAGTTTCTTCCTTCAGTTTTACTTCTACTTGGGCCAAACATAAACACTAACATCACAGATAAACATCTGTGGACATCGTGGATGCCTGCCTCTATTCAGTATCTGCAAATGGCCATAATGTGTCAGAGTCATTACCCAGAATTTTCAGTTTTTTTCACAGCTTGTTATTCCCACGTTAACCCTTTCTCTGCTGTTGGAATGGCTATAAATATGCCAGCAGATGAAGTCCCATGTTGCGTGTTTGGTTTGAGAAGGATGAGCAACTGCAGCAGAATACAGATTAACTGCGGCTCTCAGAAACATGGGGGAGAATCAGCGGTGGTTAACAAATCCCCGCAGTCGAGGCAAAGAATAGAAATGTTAGGGAGATGACGACGATGAAGAAATCTGACACATACTCTGTATTTATCAGTGCTGGGCATCTCATTGCCAGATTTTCTGTGTCACAGGTCTGTGTTATGTGAATATATGTGGGAAGAAAAGACATTTTTAGACGAAAAGCAAAAAAATGTAACTGTTCAGTATTTTGGGGGGTGTTTTAAATGGAGTCTACCAGATTAAAATATAACTTAAATGCTGTGTTACATAAACAGAAAACATTTGTGTGGTGATGAGCATGTGGGTCCTGCATTTGCATTTGTGTGAGCATGCAGTCTTTTAACAGATAACTACTCAAATCTTTGCAATTCGCATTGCTGGACATTGTTTTTACTTATAGCAATGTTTTTTCTTTTTTTAAAAGGATATATACTGGGGATGACACAACGATTCAAACAGAGGATTGTTATCTAAAACCTGATTCTATCTAGTACCACAACGAGTGGGATTTAATCTTTAGTTTGCTGTGAAGAGCAATCTTTTATTATCAGTCCCCAACTCGGTAAAAACTGCAAAACAAAGACGCCTAAATGTCACGGTCCTAGGGTTCTGTTCTTTTGTGCTTTTTCTTGTATTTTTTTGCAAACTCGTGTTTGAGTTTCATTGTTATTCCAGTTTTTTGTGTTTTGATTGCTGTTTCAAGTTCTTTTTCAGTATCACTCTTTGTGTTCAAGTCCCAGCCTTTGTTTACCATTTATATATATTATTATTCCCGTCTTCACTTCTATGGTATTCTAACTGGAGTTTCATTTTTCATTGATTTTTGTTGTTATTTTATTGTAGAGTACCTGCCTATGAAGTTAAATAAGTTACAAAATCTGAGAGCTTGTAGAATAAATGTGAGAATATGTGGGGGGAAAATGCATGTATTTACCTTCATACCTACCCTGTGTTGTATGCAGTTTCAGTTTTGTGTCATTTTTTTGGCCCTTATTTTGTCAGAGTACATTTACTGTGTTATCTTCATGTTAGCTCTTTCATGCATGGTATTTTTAGGTTTCCTCATTTCAGTGAGAGTTGTTTTGTTTCCCAAACACAACTCATTGTTATTAGAATGAATCTGTGTCTGATTTTGAGTTGATGTCCTCCCCTTGATTATCTGATTATTCTCAACTGTCTATGTCCGTCCCCCTGATTAGCTCTGTCATGTCTCCCCACAGTCTTGAGCATCCGTGTACCTTCCCAGTGTGGTGCTTGTTTGTTTCTCTGGAGTTCTAGACTTTTTTTTAACCTTGTATTAAATATACAACATTCACACAGCACTTTTTCCTATGCCTAGCACTTTATATCTTCTTGCCCAAGGATACGTTCGCATGCAGACTGGAGCAGCCAGGTATGAACCACCAACCCTTTAGTAGATAACAAATTAGTAGATAACCTGCTTTACCTCCTGAGCTACAGCTAGAGCTACTCGACAGACTTCATGACATTATGACTTCAGTTTCCAACCCAACGAAATGTTCTGAGGTTTTTTTGGGTTTGTTTTTTTTACTTCATGACTGAGCATTAGGCCTGGGAAGTATCCAATATCTATGTCTGTGAAGGTTCTCAGTCATCCAGGTCATGGTAGTCTAAGGAGCTTGGAAAGAAAAGCGTCTGGACTTCTTTAAGTTTCTTGAGGATGTTTCACCTCTCATCCGAGAAGCTTCTTCAGTTCTAAGAGCATCTATGACCCTCTTGGGAGACACTCCCATAAGCTTTAAATCTGGGACTCTCCACCATTTGCTCTTAGAACTGAAGAAGCTTCTTGGATGAGAGGTGAAACGTCTTCAAGAAACTTAAAGAAGTCCAGACGCTTTTCTTTCCAAGCTCCTTAGACTATCCAGTATCTACCAATAATGTTCAGGAGTAGGACTTCATATAAATTCTCCTTAGTACAACGAGCCTGATTCTTTGAGGCCACACTCCTAAACCCTCAGGAACCAAAGGATTTTCTGTCAATGACCTGGTGCTAATCACAAGAGGCCCATGCCGAATGTCTTGGTAACACATGATCTAAACGGTATCAGACAGTTTGTTTAAATGTTTTATTTGAGAGGCGTAAATTGTGGTTAAATGAAATTTTCCAAAGCTGTACATCAATATCACACAAAAATCCATACACCTTGTGCTTTATAGTGGTAGTGCTGCATTTTCGCTTCAACAATTTGTAAAAAAAACAAAAACTGGTACTTCCTGTCACTACTTTATCTCTCATACAGAGACAGTTGTATTTAAACTGAGGACATTACATTGATTCAGTATCATTGTACTACTCCTGCTGTAAACCCAATCAAAACCTAATCATTTTCTAAGCTTAAACATCACTGTGAAATGTTGTGGGGGGGGTCTTGTGAAGCTTTACCCCCCAATGTCGCCATAACAAAAGTGTTGAAGGTAAACACACAAATGCAGACATACTCAGCAGCCTGCTATCATTAATGAGCCCTGTCCTAAACCTCTCAGAGGAACCTTACTCTCTTTCAGTCTATCGAACATTTGCACAGCCCTATCTTTCTTTCACAGCACAATGAGCAAAGAAAGGCAGAAAGGCAGAAAGGGTGGGGCGGCACTGAGGAAGAAGAAGGTGATAAAAATCTGCTAGAGTTGCCAGAAAGATGGAGATGGAAGGTGACATATATTTCCATACATACATTTTCCAGCTTTTCTTCCCCAATAGTCACCTGCTTATATGCATGTCTGTGTGTGCCTAAGTTAAAGCAATAACAGTAAACACGGGTTTGATTAAATTACCAGTATTTATATAGAAGGAATTTTAATTAAGTGTGAAGCATGAGTGCTAAAAGAAAGGATGAACAGACGACTTTGCAAGTGAGGGAGGATGATCCTTGAAAAGTCTTTGTCACAAAAAGACATGAAAAGGGACTTTCAACCCACTCAGCCATTGCAACGCTCTCAGCCTCCATACTGAACATCTGATTAACAAATACATTTATGGTGAGCTAAAATGTACTGCCGTCAACCTTTTACATTAAAACACCATTAGCTGTGCCATTAATACTGATAAGGATTATTATAATTCCTTTTGCATTTGCTGTTTGGATGATCATATTTCCCATTGGGCTGTTACTGGAAATCAATAACAAGAGGGCCCATTCTCTGTATATTACCAGCATTCATCATAATAAAAGCTCTACTGTTGGCGGGTGTAGATGTCAAAGTCATACCCACAGGAGCCTGATTTGATTGGCTCTCCATGCCTTCATAACAACTAATTACCATATTACAGAGCAGGAAATGGGTTACGTGTGCGCCGCTGTAACTTCTGTGCACCTGCACCTGTCTATGATTTTTGATTTAACACACACCGCAATTTGAGAGCTTCCAAGTCTGATCAATAGAACAGTGATGCAGACCCATAATTAAAACCCACTGTAGCTGCAAGCCAGTGCTGTCTTTGTGCTTTTTACACTTCATCACCTTTATCAGCACTTCTGGCTCTAAGAGGTGTCAAGCGCCTCCATTTGTGACCAGCTGGACACAATTACATTTAAAAAAAAAAAGAAAGAAAGAAAGAAAGAAAGACCTCAGGGGTTCAAGCATGTGTCAGATATTTCCTATACATAGGTCACATTTGAAGAATCAGCCATGAGTCCGTGTTTAAACAACAAATGATTCAATGACCTAATGATTGGTTCAATGACTGCACCAGGATTAGATACAGTAGTTTAGCTAATTAGATTAATTTCAAACAAAGAATAACCCTACATGGTTCTGTGTTAAGTATTCCTTTTTGTCACTCAAAGAGGTTTCTGTTACATAACTGAACCCTACTTACAGGAAATGAACAAATAACCAAATTTCTCACTAATTACTTAGATAGCAATAATTACTTAGAGAATTCTGCTCACTATTCAAAAAAATGCCTAAGCATACTGTAGAGTGATATGGGAAAAATTATCTATAAAATATAGTAACTAAAGTGCTAAAAATGTGCTTATTTGTGGTATTCCTGATAGCTTATTCCTGTTTGTAATGAAATGAAATACAACAATGCTGAAGCCTTTTGTTAAGGAGGACAATTGCATTAAAGTCCAAAGTTCCAGCCTTTAATCAACAGGCTGTAGCCAAAAGAAACAAAGGGAATTGGAGAGCATGTATGCTTGGTGAGTAATGAGCTAACTGAAATCTTCAAAGACGTAAAGCAATTTTTAAAAAAGGAATCTCAAAATTAAAACAGGAAATAATAGAAACAGAAACCCAAAACTATGACAGGCAGGGCTGCCAATTTTTGACTGCCATCTCGTATATGCAACAAGACTCGTGTGAGTCACACTTGTTGATTTTTATTTTAGTATAATGCCAAGCATTTCATCAAGTATTTGTCAAAAATCATGAACAAGCACGTACATCATCTCTGTTTGTGCACAAAATGTTTTTTGTTCGCTCGTCTCCCAGCTTTTCTAAAGGGGGAAACAAGTGTGACACGGAAACTGATAAAATTACATGCATGTCTGTTTCTAAATAAACTGTTTCTGCTCTTTTTCTTCTTAGTAGTATACTACTTTAGGGTTTCTAATAAAAAAGGATAGTTGAAAGCAAAATGGAAATTAATTTTCCCCATAACTGAGTATACACGTCTGACAAATCTGCTCTTAGTTCAGCATATTTCTAAAGCTTGCACTTCACTAGCAGGGTATAAAATTTTCTAAAGCCTCACACCAACCCACAAAGCCTTGTCTTCATATCTCTTCCCGTAGGCTGTTAAAACAAGTGATCAGTCCTTGTCCTACTTTCTCTCAGTAATGTAGGTGGAGAGAAAGGGGAACCAGACGATGCATCATAACTGCTGTTAAGAGAGACGCTTTATGTCCCAAGAGTGGGCTAAAACATGCACCAAATAAATCAGGGATTCATTATGGAGTCCCCTACAACCAAGAATCCCAGAGAGATTACAGCAGTGCTGTGCCAGATCTAACAGTTGACTACCTCACATACTGTGACTGATCCTCAGAGAGAAGTGTCAAGCCAATGGTACTCCACCACAAGAAGATAAAGTATAATTACTTGAGCTGCAGGCTTTAGGGGGCAGTTTCAGTTCTGCCTCTATAGGACAAAAACATACAGATGGGATCAAGGCTCTCTGTGTCCTGTATACATGTAAATGAGAAAACTCACACTGCTAAGTCACTGAATCTCTCTGTAGTCAGTCTACCACTGTAATCCAGTCAGACTAACAGAATTGAAACTAGCTTTCATAAAATTAGAAATGAGAAAATAGATTGAGCAATGACATATTCAGGAGAAGCAGTCTTCCAATATCAGCAAATTGATTTCCAGGCTTGAATCACTCGGCCTACCTATGAGCACCGAGCGTCCATCTCCAAGAGGGTAGCGTTGGTAGCGTGGCACAGCAAATGGTGGCAACTTGTGGAAGAGAGGCTGCAGGAGCGGCTCCAGTCTAGAAGCTGAAGGATCCGAGGGGTAAAACAGGTTGAAAATCTGAGAGCAGGCTGGACGAAGCTGGCTCACTGAGGGTCAGAAAGCACAAATGACAAGCATGAACATAAGAAACTATTTCAATCTGAGTCAAGAGAGCCCTTTGGATAAGTGGAGTGAAAAAAATCAAAGTGAAAATCAGTTTACACTAACCCAGTGTAAACTTTTTTTATAACTTTTTCATAGAAAAACAACATATTGATTGTATCAAATTTAAAACTTCAATACATGTTTTGCATCATTTCTCCTTCTTACCCTGAACAGCAGGCAGCACAGTGCGTCTCATGGCCAACACTAGGCCCAGCGGGCAGCCCAGCAGGAAGCAGTCCGATACCTCAAAGTCAAATCTGCCTGGGTTCAACACCAGACTAGTACTACTGCCTCCACGCACCTCTGTGCCCTCCTTCATCAAACTGGAAAGTTTAAAAAAAGACATAATATACATAATGTTACTGACATTCATACAGGCAACTCACATTTAACATAATTCATTACAAGAGAAGAATACACTTCTGACATCTAGGATCTGAATACACAGAAACTGGGGAGTGATGAGTAAACATCCCCCCGGCGCTTAAAGCTAAATGCCCAGTTGGTGGAAGGGGTTGAAACAACAAACAGTGATGCCGCAGCACTGACATCTCAGAGGGAGAGCTGGGAAATTTATAGCTTAAATGGGCCGTCAAATTGAGAGGGAGCATTTGTTATACGACTCGAAAACAGAGAGACATGTTACATGTGAATGATGTAGTGCAGCCCAATTTGTCTGCCTGATTTAGCTCCATCAACAACACTAAGCTTTTTTTCACTACTAACTGGTTCCATGGTCTAAGAGTCCAAAGGTGTACCGTGTATGCCCTTCTCTCACCTGTAGTTTGTCTGTTTCCTTCTCTTTTCTCTGCAGCTACTTGCATTTATAGGTGTGTGTTTCTGATCTGTGGCTACTTGCCTGAATAACCAAACAAGCTCAGTGTTTATTCTCACACAGAAAATAAATAAGAAAAATTCCCCTTCCCTCTAAAGTACACACTTGTATTTTATATAGGGGACTTATAAGACTCATGTGTTTTATATTTTGATTTTTTTTTTCTCATAAAACATGTTTACTTTATTCACACATGTAATTCTGATGCAAGAGAAAAATGTGAAAGAGGCCACTTTCCCAAGTACTTTAATCCCTTAAAAAAAAACAGCAAAAAAACCCATATTTACTGTGACTTGTTTCTATTTCTTTTAGGTTGTGTGTGTGTGTGTTTTTTCACAGTGCTGCTGTGTTTTTTTTTCTCGCCCTTCCTCTCGAGGCATATGGTCCCCCTTTCCTGAGCCTGAGGCTCCTTCCTATTAAAAGAGAGTTTTCCCTGCCTACTGTTAGCAAATGTCCCGCTCAAAAGGAATTGTCGTATCTAAATTAATATGAGGTCTCCACCTCCATTTGTAAAGTGCCCTGAGATGACTTTTCCTGTTATTTGGTTCCAAAGTAAATTGAACTAAATTGAATCACCATGCTATCTTCACGCTCACATGCACTAATTCACAAGCTCTTCTTTGGCAAAAATGTGACTGAATTACGATAGCTGCTGTAAATCATGAGTACTAAATGGAAAATGTGAAACTTTTCCGGAAATGATTACCGCTTATGTGATTAAATGGACAAAAATACACAGTACATCACTGGTGTGTACATAACATTCAAAAGGACACTTCACCCTCCTCACACAGATTAAGGTGCATTCATCACTTTTAACATCTCTGCTTTCCATGAAAAATATGAGCAAGTAGGAAATTAATACAAAAAGATAATTTTCATATGGATTTCTGCTATGTGTGCACTATTCAGCTAACTTCATGACAAAAGCTGGCAGTGTAGCAGGGTTATATGTGCAATAAAACAACATTTTAAATGAAAGTAGAGGTAATGCAAAATTTCTTATGGTGAACAGTTGAATGTTGGAATAGTTGACTTGTTATCCTTTTGCTTTGTCCTCATTCAAATGTAGGCTTGCATGTTTTAACATTCTGGGGTTGTTGTCAGCCCTGGGCCTAAATGACTCAGCCAGAGCAGCTTTTCACCTGGTCTTCACAGTCTGCATCACACTGACAGTTGTTTGAACAGCCGAGTTGGTCTCAGACAGAACCCACTCCTGCTGAATGACGAGATCCATTTGCTTACTAGCAAGCCAACATTTCCCATCAAGTCCTACACAAAGAGGACGGATTAGCCAACAGTCTCCAGCCATTCTTGAAAGCCGAATCAATAGTGCTTTGATTGGTTTCT
>VVHJ01016478.1:3914-15400 GCA_015107715.1 Tylochromis polylepis
GCACACACTATAGTTGTGCACTGCAATCTCTGTGTCTCCACTAATCATCTTTACTGCTGTGCAGCAGGAGCTGATAGGAAGCACATGTCCTGTGACTTTGCATGTGTGCATTCAAGCTTTTCAGATTATCACTAGTGACCCCTATTAAGAGTCACGGCGACCTCTCAAAACGCAACACAAATAACATCCTCCCTGTCCGTGATCTCTTCGACACAGTGCTTGAGTCAGCAGATTTCCACACCCCTCTTTCTGTTGTTTTTCCTCCCAGTCTGCCCCGTCTTGTTCGGTCAAACGCCTGGCTTTCGTAAGAACTCACAACGGCTCACCCTTTTGCTTAAATCTCTGCCACTGTCTGCGTCCGGGATGGTGAGGGACTGTAGTGATGAGAGCGCTCTAGTGACGTCACTAAAACAAATGGGCCGTTCACTATCTAGGACACCAGCGGCAGCGACTCGTAGTGTAACTTTGCACACAAACAGTGTTTTCTCACTCCCCCCAGATCTCTTTCCATCTCTCTCTCTCTCACACACACACACACACACACACACACACACACACTGTAAAGGGAAAGCGGTGTGTCCTGCAACCATCAGCACTTTTCACCGGTGTCCTCGCCAGGCCGTCCCTGTCTCCTCTCATGTCCTTAATGACTCTCCCACTTGGCGGCCTCTCTCCCTCCCTCCCCCTCTCTCCTTCCTCACCTCCCTACTGCCTGCCCTCCATCCTACTCCTGCACCCAGTTTTAAAGCACAGAGCCACAGCTCTCCATCCCGATTCCTGATGCACTGAGGTGCAATCAATCAGACTGTAATTTTCCTAGCTGACACTTACAAGTATCCTGCCCTGAAGAAGAAATGATGATGGTAGTATTTTCTGAGTGTGTTGTCCTTGAAAACAATCTTTGGGAAAAAAAAAAAAAAAAAAGGTTTTCACAGCAAGGTGTTATACAGCACCTTGTGGTCTTGCAAATCTTTGTGCTGTGACATCTTTTGAAGTTGCAAAGAAAAACTATGTGGGCTTTCAGAAAGGCTGTTCCTCGTGGAAAATATTTAGTGTGACAGGTTTGGAGTGCCGGGGTTTGATATTGTACTGTGTTTAAGAGAAAAACAAAATGTGGAGAGAGAAAATGCTGCATAAACTCACCCAGAAAAGCTACCTATTTTTTAACCTGCACTGTTAGCAAATAGCAGTGATTCCCAAAGTGCAATAAACAGCGGTTATCCTATTTGCCTTAGAAGCAAAAGATCCATAGTTCGAGATCGGGAGGTCACGTCACACAAACCCAGCCTCAGCGAGGTCACAAGCTAGTGTACGCCTCGTGCCAAGAGGATACACCAACGACTGTGTACACAGTCATTTTTCTCAGGTAGTTAATAAGAAGTTAGGTGTTCCTTTGACATTTGTGGTTTTAATTAAAACCTCTCAACAACTGAGGTTTGGATTGCAGTGAAATGTGGTACAGACACTCCCCTCTCGCTTTAGGGTGAACGAAATGGAAAAGCCTGTTCTCATTCCAACAAATCAAATACCTGGCGTTTTATCAAAGCCGCTGACTTCTCAGAGGAATGTCCTGGGGACCCTTTGGGGTCCTATGCTGTGACGCACCAGGTTAGGCAATACTGAGATGGGTCTCTCTTCCAATTCGTCATATATGGCCTTTGGCCTTTTTAACCCAAGCTGCAATCTATTCCCAAACCTGACAAAGTACTTTTAGAGCCTAAACGGCAAGTGGAAGACAGTAAAAGACAAGTGAATATTAAATGAATCAGCAAAAACAAAAGCATGTACAGTACCAAACACCCCCTCAGAAAACAAACCGCTGTATCCTTCTTCAACCCCCTAGCCTCCTAAAGTGTCATGAGTCTTTTAAAGAGGACCATCTCATTACCTCTAGTTATTCAATACTGCTGTGGACAGTGCAAGACCACAGCTAACTCAGACTGCATGGATGCATCTGTCAAGCATCAGTATCCAACACCCTCAGATGGGAACAAGTTGGTAGTATGATGCCTTTCTGCCTAGGCTGGCAAAGTCTTCCGTTTACATAAGTTTGTTTTTACTAAAATATTTCAGGAAAACACTGCTATGATTTGGAGTACCATGGAGTATCATATGCATGTGTAATACAATATTCATGTGTGATGCAGCACATGTAAAACTGGCAGAAGCAGTAGACCAGGAATTACTCCCACGCACAACAACCGAGCACGAAGGAAACAACAACACACTTTCCAACGTTTTCAGTTTTTGTCATCTTAACTTCACCGTCTGCAAATCTATGTAGGAAAAAAAAAAAAGTAGT
Source organism: Tylochromis polylepis (assembly GCA_015107715.1). Classification (NCBI taxonomy): domain Eukaryota; kingdom Metazoa; phylum Chordata; class Actinopteri; order Cichliformes; family Cichlidae; genus Tylochromis; species Tylochromis polylepis. Next base: position 6,217 of record VVHJ01016478.1, read on the forward strand.
TTATTGAACTGTTCCTGATATTGAACTGCATATAAACACAGTACTATAATGTCCCAAATCCTCACCCAGCAAACCTTTTTCCATGTCTATTAATCTGCTCAGTCTGAGTGACATATTTCTACATCAGGTGGTCCATGTGGACATCCGCATGCCTGCCTATTTTTTGTAACCACACAGACTAGTCTGAAGAATTTACATTACACCAACTATATATACACACACGCCACTGCAGGCAGCTGGAGACCCAATGGCTAAGTAGTCACTCCTTACTTGGCCACTTGGACCAAGCAAACCCCAGCAGACTCACGGTCCGCTCAAGCCTCAACTGATGCTGATGACAATTATGTCTATAGTTTGTTGTGATAATGATGTGTGGTTTGTGATCAATCGACTGTTTCTCGTGGAGTTTTTACAAACATGCTACAGCGAGTATTTATCCATTTGCATCGTTACTAAAACACAAAGGCTCAAAGAACTGGCGCAGTTTTGACTTCTTCAACTTAAAAATCAACAGAAAACAAAGATCAAAAAATATAATCTAATCTGTTTTTGCAAGTTAAAATTTCCAAACTTCTAGATTAAGAAAAAATAAGTTTATTAAAAAACAAACAAACAAACAAACTGGGCTTTGCCTGTGTTTTTACATACTATGTCATGTACAAGTTGGATAATGGATGCATTTCAGTCGTTTTTGGTCATTTCATGTATACCCAAGACATTTCTTGTTTCAGAATTGACACGCTATTAAAATTACCGTCTTAATTCAAAGTCTTAAAATAAACTAAGCATTACCAGCAATAACTTTAGATCGATAAATGTGGGAAAAATGTTGTTTTTGGACAATTATTGGCAAGAAATGCTGGGAAAGATGAGAAATTCAGGTGGATTATGTGTCACATACCCATTTGAAGAAGTGCTTTTAGCCTTTAAAAAGAAAAAAAAATCAATTTTAAAACACTGACTTCTATATGACCCTCAATTCACCATCTTTCTTGAGCACTTGCTTCTTCTCGTTCATCTTTCTAACTATTCTCTTAATTATATGAACATAATTCTCCCTTCTTCATTTTCTCCCATTTTCTCTCCATTGCTTTTTATCCTTGATTAGGTGGTCAAAGCATTAAATGCTCCCAGGAGAGACTAACAGCCTCCCTGGAGGGAAGGGAAAGGAGGACTGACTGGGAGAGACGCGAAGGAAATTGGCTGTCTCAGCCATTGTTTGGGGTTTCCTGCTGGTTGTTTTTAGTATATATTGGCCCATCATACAAAGGCTTGGAAGTAGAGGCACAACAACTGAGACAAAAGTCAGACAGGCCTAGGCACACATCAAATCTCTGTCTGTGGTTAATGCTGAATGTAATCTATGTATTTATTAATCAGGAAAGTTCAGACTTTATCTGGCACTGTGTAAGTGCCTGTCACGAACACCCAGAAGTAGAAACAATGAGGTGGGGAGAGAAACTCCAAATCCCACAGCTGTGTTTCTGCAAGACGTACTTGTAAATTGACTTTGTAGAGGCACAGAAGTGAAATCATGATCAAAGATATTGACCGACTCTTGATCGCTTGCAAGATTCCGAGTGTCACCAGGGAGAGTCAGCGCGGCTTCTGAGCAAGGCAGAAAAAACTGGAGGTGAATTGAATTGAATGAATATCAATACCCACCACACACACACAGAAATGGCACTATTACTCTAATCACGATCCAAAAGCCCCTTTAACAAATATGGCAGCTGAGGCAAAGACGAGAAATTAAAAGTTAATTCACCTGCTATTTGCTCTGAATGGTAAATTCCCACATTCGATTTGAAAGCAAGGGCTGAATATATTACCACAGTAAAATGGGCAGCATTTAAAATGGCTGCACTCTACAATGAATGCAACAGCATACCAAATTTAAATATGCTCAGATATGTCTGTCTATCTGCTGATTTACAGTCAGTAGTTGAGCACAGATGCAGAGGAAGGCAAGGCAAACACTTGTAGTTGTAGTAGTATCGATGCACCTCCGGGTTAAACCAGAAACTACACATTTTAAATGGATTATAAATACAAACAAGGTTAAAGTGCTTATATAGAGTTTTTCTACTCAGTTGAGCATTCAAAGTGTTTTATTTATTGCATATTTTCCGATGTTTCATCTTGCCAATTCATTGAACTGTAACATCTTCAGGTTAGTATGCAGATAGTTTTAGGTAGTTGCTGCCAACAGTGGGTATATTTCCCGTGTTGGGGTTGTTGGCCCAGCATCAATATTGCAACTGACCAATTGCATTTTAAGTCTTAATATTTGTTATATTTCAAAAGTTAATAATCAGGTTAGGTTTGCTGTTAGTCAAATTTAGGTTACTCATGTTGGTTTGCTTGTGAAAGTTTTTAATATCTTTAGCTAACTTCTTAGCTAATGCTAACTAAATACTCAGACAATGTGATTGGTCAGTTCCAACGTTGATCTAATGTTGCAGAAACAACACCAACACAGGGATGTCAGATCGTGCGCCTACGCTGTGCAAGGAGAGGTAAAGTTCTGGTCAACCACGAATTACTATCTTTGTTACTGTTGCCTGAACATTTTCATTGGCAGACGCTCAATTTTTTTTTTTTTTTTAAATTTCCCTCCTCTCACTCTATGGAGTCCTGCACAACCAGCATCACTTCAGCATCCTGCTGCCAGTTTTTATTCAACTTCAATTCAATTTCATTTATATAGCGCCAAATCACAATAAGTCGCCTCAAGGCGCTTTATATTGTAAGGTAAAAACCCTACAATTATACAAAGAAAACAGAAAATCCGATCATATGACCCCCTATGAGCAAGCACTTTGGGGACAGTAGGAAGGAAAAACTCCAACAGAACCAGGCTCACGTAGGGTAGGTGGTGAGCAGCGTGAAAACAGACTATTAATGGCAAGGGGGAAAACAAACAAACAAGCTATTAGTGAGTGTTTGCTTCAGTTACACTTGAAATTCTGCTTGGCAATAGCACATTCATTGGCCTGAGCTGGCCAATTATTTTGCTAAAACATACTTCTTCTCCCCCCCTTTAACTCTCATTGGGCTATCAGTTATGTCACACCCTGCAGTTAAATTAAGCTAAATTGTAACTGACTCAAAACCATAGACTGTATAAAAATCTGACATCACCAATTGATTTGCAAAATCCACTTATAACTGTGCTATTGTGAAAGTGGATGCGAGAAGTGAGGTGTGGATCAGACTGAAACCACACGCTCATTCTTAATGACTTGTCAGCCACAAGCCGTTTTATTCAACGTGGACTCAAATGAGCATATTGGACATGACCTCTGTAAGCACTTTCCTGATGAGTTAATGGTCTCAGTCAGAGGTCACATCCTATAGACTTCTACCAGGCCCTGAATGCAGTGTGTCTTGAGCTGAATGGTGAGTTGTACATGAGCAATGACTGATATTCTCATTGTGTATGAAAAACAAATGTAGTCCCACAAGTCACAAAAGTATGGAAGTAGTACGAGTAGCTAGTTTTTCACAAGGAGATCTCTCCTACAAAAAAAGTTTTAATCTCAGCGGAGACCTTGTGTGAAGGATTGTGGTACATGTTATGGCAGTGGTTCTCAGAACTACTAATGGATGACCAGGGGAAAAAAAAAACAGAGTGAAACTAATCGAATTAAAGCTTCAGTCATACACAAGCTTAGCACCTGCAGGAGAAACGTTTTGGATTTTTTGGGGGGAAATTATCCGACCAGCCAGAGGTGGTTGCTAGCAGATTGCTAGAATTGCCTGTAGTTTTCATGAAATATTCCGGCTTTAAGAATCTCACTAATGCTTCTTGGATAGTTTAGTGGTGTTCAGCCAAGACACAGACTTGGCTGCAAAGCCACTGAGGCAACATGCTAACAACAAAAGCAATCTCAAAGAGGGTTTTGGTGCAGCAAAGTATACCTCTTTGCAACCAATTTCGCTCCAGCAACTACTTGCAAACGGTCAGGGAATACACATTTTCCCCTTAGTGACCAGTGGTTGCCAGATGATTGCAGAATGGTCTGCGCACTTGTGTGACTGGGGCTTATATGTAGGGGGCTTTTGTAGGGCAACTTCGCAAACACATTTATCTCCAGTGAACTGTGTGCGTCCAAATGGAAAAATGTTATCTTATCACAAATCACTGTTATGCTGGCTCCATTATAAAAAATAAATAAATTTAAAAAAAAAAAAAACAGTATTGTTTTCTATGTATGTTTTTCAAACTCAAAAATTTCAATCATTTTATTTAGCAAAAGTATTCATAAGCACAGCACAGAGTGCCTGGGAGACTAAAATAATGCCCCCGAAACCCAGAAGGATGTAATTATTTTGGGATTAGCAGTTCTTTAAAGCCAAGTAAATGACTTTTCAGGGTGAAATCTACATGATGTCAGAAGTGAGGCATAACGAAAGGCCAGTATGTAAAGTGACACAGGTCAGTTTTCTGACATGTACATCCATCAAACCTTATAAATAAAAATAAATAAATAAATAAAAATCTGTTGTTGACCTTAAAAATCCAATTCTGTGATTATTTCCTTTTACATCAAGACTCACACAACTGTCACGATCTTTACTATGAGATCGTTCGTCAGAAGCCGAATGCGGCCATCTTTAGTGTGCCAGACAAGCTGCGAGTGGTCAGCAGCGTTGATCTGAAGGGGAATGTACAGTCTATTGACCCCAATTCTGCGGGTCTGTGGTTTCTAATTTTATGGCCAGATTTCTCTCAGCTCTGACTGTAATGGATGGGACGACCGTGAGGGAGCAGGGACACCTGGCCACTGAGCCCCAGTCAGCACCAGTGTCCTGACAGGCCTGATGAATGTAGGCTGATGAGTACACAGTCTTGTCTCTACTACAGCCAGAAGCCTCACTCCACGGGGCTAAAACAAGAGGAGTGCAGCTCCCTACTATTAGCAATTCTGCGCATCACTCTTATTTTACACATTTAATAACCTCTCAACAACAGCGTACTGGCAAAGCTAATCTAAAAAATATTATGCATTAACTAGTCTTTACATGCAAAACGCAAAAAGATGATGTCTATTACTTCAGTATTATGATGGATTGGGGACAATGAAAAGGCGGGACGAGAGTAATACAAAGCTATATCAGAAAAATTCAATACATTTTTTTTTTGTAATCTGCCACAGCAGAAATAAACGCAGTAAGACACACTGACTGCAAGCTTCTCGTTAGTAACACAGAAATTAGAAACTAGTGTGGTGCTGCTATCACTGTAGGTGAGACTTCAACATCAAACGGGTTCCTTCTGACAGCGACAGCTTCGAGATAAATCAGCCTACAGTTCGGGAATACCTCTAAACTGCTTCCTGCTGCTCTGCAGTGACCTACTTAGCATGATTTGATTTATCAGAAATGTTGCAGGAATTTCCACGGCTTGAGCAATCAAACAGGATGGAGGTACCTGCTGATGTGATGTCTCTCTTAACTGAGGTCTTGACTTATTCTTATTTTTCCTCAGTGTGTCAGTTTGTCTCTGCTGCACTGGTGCTATCAACACAACAGCTAATTCTGGAGTATTGTGACTAACGCTCTGAACCTAAAATACTGCTAGTCAGGAAGAAGCTTCTAGCAAAACACCAAAAATGCAATTGCTTCACTCCCAAGTCTTCCTCATTTTTCAGAGGAACTTTAGATTGGCGCAATCAAACAATGAACCTCCAACAGGAAATGTTATGTAATGTGGACAAAACTGATCTTGGCAAAACAAGGAAGCGATGCTTCCCCATACTGACTGATATTAAAAGGAATGCGGTGCAGGGAGTGTCGGCGTTTGGGTGTGTTTGTGTACAAGAGCATGTTGTTTGTTTTTTTATCCTAGAGTACAGTGTTTTTGCAAACAAGCTTAACCACCCACCATTTTATAGCTGACTGTTATCTACTTGTATCTGATGGATCAAGAATGACAATCCACAGAGCGGGTTGCTCTTTTAGAGGATTCATTTGACATTTTAGAGAATTTCCTCATTTTCTTATTCTTAACGAGAGTTAGTGTAGATTTGTGTCACTTTGGCGTTTGCACAATAAATATGAGTAAGCGGCGTGCTAGCTTAACTTTCACAAAAAAACAGGAAAAAAGAGGAACCAACTATTCTGCCTCTGTCCAAATTTTATCTACCAAAGCTCCCAAATTATCGCTACGCGAAAACATTATTGCATAATAGCAACAGACTGAGAGCTAAGCTAACTGCTCAGAAGCAAAACGTTTGCATTTCCTAAATCAGGAGTGTGAAACATAAGGCCCGAGGCCAGAATTGGCCCAGCAAACACTCCAATCTAACCCACTGGATGAAGGAGGATATAGATTTTTTTACTTTTAACTGTATGTTCATAGGTTTTACAGCTGTACTCGTGGAAAAGACCCCTTTGTTGGCAGTCTACATACTACACCAAAATAATAAAGTGATAGAAAACTAAATGACGGAAGGGTTCCTTTTTTCCACCATCTACTACTCAATTCAGAAAAGTTGCATTCCGCATTATGAAACTAGTAAGAAGCAACAGGCAGGAGTTAGGTCCAGCTTGTGGTCCAGCACTGGGGTCTAAGTAGCTCTCCACCAATGCAGAGGGAAGGATTATGGGTATTTAACCATAGCAGAGGCAACAGAGTCGCTTTTGTGTGCAGTCCTTCTACAAGCCAACAACATTATCACCTCTGGGCATAGAGGCTGTGTGTAGGTCAGAGACTGATAAGTGTAAAGGTTGGTGTGAAACAGAAAGGTAAAAACCACAGCAGAGTTAACCACAAAGAAGAAGAACCTGCACTGGGTGTGACTTCCAGAGAACCACCATTATTAATGATAACCACAACCACCAAATGAACTTCATGCAGCGCACTGCTATTTATTGCGAATGTGCAAGCTACTTGCAGAAAAAACAGTGATGATACACACACACACACACACACACACACTATTTCATACAGTGCTGCATAGTAGTATGTAATCTGTGTAATGCATCTTGTGCAACAACCTGCATATGTACTGCATGCATCAACAACAAAGGTGACTTGCCTGCTTTTACCTGCCTCCGTTTTACACATTTTCTTTGTGCCATTACAGGATTTAATGATTGCTTACTCCAATAACACCAAATTATACAGAAGCGAGTATCTTGGATTATGTCAACTAGTGAAGAAGTTTGTCAAGCTAACCAACATTTCCACTCGCATAATGTTGCTAGAGATGAGCAAACAAGATCTGGTTAGGTAGCCGGCTGTGACTTTTCTACACTGCATGAATTTGAAGGTGGCTGCATAGTTCTATTACCATCTATAAGATGCATCTATATCCTACATAAGTAAATAAGTGACCTCTTTTTTGACAAAGAGGTCTCTTGAGGAAAAAAAACACTTATCTAGACAAAGGATTGTTTAACATGTTATGGCAGCGCTTCTCAAAACCATTACTGGATGACCAGGGGAAAAAAATATAAGCAGTTAAGGCCTCAATCACACAGTCCTGGAGACTGGAGGGAGTGCATTCCCTGACCAGCTGGTGAGGTAAAAAGCTGCACTGAAAACCTTGCTTTTGTTGCTAGCAGATTGCCCGTGTCTGCTGTAGTTTACATGACACGTATCGACTTTCAGGGTTTTGCTACCACTTGTTGGGTAGTTTAGTGGTGTTTGCAGCCAAGTTGGCATTTTGCATGCAAAGCTACCGTGGTGACCGTAACAATGTGCTAGCAACCAAAGCAACCTCAGGGAGGGTTTTGGTGCAGGAAAGTAAACAAATTTGCAACTAATTTCACTCCAGAGGACAGCATCACTCTCTCACAATCAGTCAGAGAACACACATTTTTTTTTCCCCCCGCAGTGACCAGCGGTTGCCAGATAGTCGACAACTGGTCTCATACACATAAATCAACAACTCCAGCAGCTGGACTGAGAGGGATCTGTTGGAAAAATTACAAGCTTAACACAAGTAGTAAGGAAATTTGTCTTTGGTCAGTGATTTTGTCGCTGTAACAAGGCTTCTTGGCAAAAATCCTATACTGTTGGAAAGCCAGTTTATTTCCCTGGCTCCTCAGCAAGGTAGAGCAATTCATGCATCACTAGCAGTAAAGCGTAATGCTTTTTTGGGTTTTTTTTTTGTATCCTTAAAAAAACATCACTGCAGCACATTCAAGGACAGAACCTGGTCAGCACTCTGTGTGGGGCTTTTTCAGTAACAAACACACAACACTGGCAGTAGACATTACAAGTTCTACAGTTTTACTAATGTTTATGCTCACCGCCGCTATTGGCTGCTCCAACTTTCCAAGTTTGAAGTCTGACGGAGTTCAGTTGAAAATTCCGCCTGTCAATTTTGAACTGAATATACCATTGGGTTTAGGGTTAAAGCCATGAATAATGATGACTTAGACCACAGAGGGGGTAAATAAAGAACAACTGCTTAGTAAAGGAAATACAAAAAGAGAACATGGCTCAAAAAAGGTAAAAAAAATAGGTAAATAAATAAACATGTGAGGATATTTAAGCAGAAAAACAGGAGGAGCTCAGTCAAAAGTCTAAATAAATAATACCAAGTTAAAAGTTCAGTATTATACATTAAGTGTTTCAGTAAGTAAAACCTTAAGTATCTGTGTTTATTTTGTTAAGTATCTCTCCATTAAAATCTCTACTGCTGCATATAAACTGACATTTTGTGGACACAGGTCCTTATCAGACCTCATCGTAATTAATGAAGAAAAAAAGTTCTCATGAACAAACAAAGGTTTGCTTGGGCTTTAATTTCAGATTCGTCTTTGAATGCCAGCAAACCCGTGGAGAGACCCAGCTGAGTTATTCTTCCAGCTTCTAAGCATGTTTTTTATGAAGTTAAATTATTTGATTATTCTTTTGCTTCCATCCTCACCCCCGATCTAGCCTCTGGCTGAGCTAATTAATTTCTCAGCACTCCAAGGCTACTTCAATCACTCTCGCCTTGTGTCCAATATATACATCCTCAGTAACTGCACACGCCGTTTACGTCCCATACGCATCGGCCACCCTCCTACTCTGCTGATGTTGATCATAATGCACAGACATGAATAAAAGATTTTTAAAAAACTGTGTACGTTTGGATTTATGAGTGTGTGGGTGAGACAGGGTTGAGTAATCATATCACTTATTGATGTAGCTTGCTCTGACTGTCCCGAAGGGCTTTTGTTT
>VVHJ01016481.1:3980-18928 GCA_015107715.1 Tylochromis polylepis
ATTATTAAGTGAAAAATTAAAATCCTCAGGAAATGCATAGAAAAACAAACTTAGGAATAAAAAGAAAACATGGATATGGCTTTAGTAACTGGGAGGTGCATATAAGCCTGTCTGCTTTCTTTCAGCTCTTCTGTGCCAGCTGCCCTGGCTAAAAATAAAGATTACACACAAACTCGAAGAACGGTGTGTCTTGCCGTGGCCATTTAAGTGACATCTGAAGATAAACTTGGACTAATACATCTCTTGTTGTTCATGTTGCACTGACGCGGCTGCAGCATGCATCATCTTGGATGATATTAGTCTTTATACAGACACTACTTTGGCCAAGCTCTGGTAAAGACAGCACTGTATAAACCTGAGAGTCTGTGTTACAGGCCATCTGAGTTTGAGGAGAATCATTGTCTGGGGAAAGTCGTGTGTTACCAGAATTTACATTATTCCAGGTATGCTGAAGGAATAGAGCTCCTTTGTGTGTTCAGTAATTTTGGGCCCACATGAACCAAAAAAAAGAAAGAAGCTGAAGTTAGAGCCAGTTAAGACTGGATAAAGAAATCTGTCAAACAAAAAACTGTCTGCTGTGTTTGTTTTTCTTTTTTTTTTTTAGTTTTGAGTTGGCCTTTTGGGCTTTTCGAGAGTAACGGTGAGGAAAGTTGAAGGAATACAGCTGTAGGAACATCAGTCTTTTCTTTGCTTTCTAAGTAAGAGACCAGCAGAATAAGAGCATGCTGGAGCCTTTTTAGGCAGAAGTTTACAAACGTGGTGGGAGTTTGATAGCTTCAAGATCCTGGAGTTAACACAAGCTTACATCATTACATTTAGTGTTGGTGGTGACCGTGCACCTTATTTGGCGTGTCAGGATGCTGGTTGCACAAAGTGTTATGGTTACACAATTGTGTGTACATTAGCAATCAGGGAATTTGGAAGATTTTTCACTAAATGATATTCAGGATGCTGTTCATGCTTTCTTGTGATGAGATAGCAGGTTTGGAGCAGATCCTGGGCAGGGGAACAGAAAGAGATATAAGAAGGACAGGAGATATCAGAGAGAGAGAGAGAGAGAATCAGAAGTGGAGTGAGAGAAATCAGAACCCTCCCACAGGAAACCCAGCTAAACTCCTCTTCTCCTTGTATGGTAAAAACTCCCCCAAAAGCCACAGTATCGCCTTGGGAGTAGAGTTAAAGTCCTGCTAAGTATAAATCACAAAGCTATGGGAATGGAGGCGCAGATTAGAGTTTACATGAGCAGTACCACGAAGGACACAACCTAGTACACTTTTAGTAGTCTTAAGTGACTGATGTCATGGATTTGTCATAATGATGGACTCATTTTACCCCATAAAAGCAGTTGCACTTTATGTACTCTGTTTGATGACACAATAAAGAACATGTACGATTCAAAGGATTTACGGTGGGAATACCTGTACAATCAAATGTAACACCTGGGTGATGCATTGACTCAGAGTGAGACAAACCGATTTGTCAGCCAGCGTAAACATATCAGCTCTCTTGATCTATGAGGGTTCTGCACAAACATGTCTATAAACGAGACACAAATAGTGTGTAGAGAGTATGGAAGTGGTAGAGGGAAGCGGCGGTCTGTTATATTTGGCTGTGTAATTCAGTCCAGTCCAGCTGTATCTATGACTTCTGACAATGTGTAGACTCCATCTCTCCAGCCAAGGGATAAAAGATTTGTCACTGTGACAGGATGCAGTGTTCGTACGCAAGCCCAGAGCTAAAAGAGTCACTCTAAGACTCCAAGACTAGGTGCTACAAATCAATAAAAAAATCTGTGATTGTGTTTTTCACTCATAAAACACATGTTTTTATTATTGCACTCGCGTCAGTCATGGAAATGCAAAGTTTTTCAGGTGTGCTTGTCATAAATACACTCAGCTCATATTCCTCAAAAATGTGTCACAAAGAGGAACAAACACCAGCTGTTTGGGGTCGTGCGCTTAAGCAGTCTCCTGGATTTGATTTAATTTAATTTAATACTAAACTTGTAATGCTCCCTAATCACTCCAGTAGGTTTGTGGATTATAAACTGACATAGTAATAAGCATTATATTTTTAGATGATATGAAACAGCAGGACTTCTACTTGTGTTTCATGGATGTTTTAACCTCTGACGATGTCAGTATTTGTTGCTGGGCTGCCATTTCATCCTTTCACATCAGCAGCTGTAATTAGCACGATGATCATTTGCATTAGGATGACAGTCGTCTTGCTCAAACCCACAGCTGAGATTCTTTTTACACCAAAGAAAGAGGTGCACAACAAGTATAAAGCAGGACTGTGTTCAGCTTTATTTTCACCCACAACACATTTTTGTATTGTCCTCTCTTCAGCTACCTCTATTAAATGGTAATGCAAATTTTGCCAAGTGTGTTTGTTTGGGTTAGCACACTTGAACAAACTCTTAGACTTCTGTTATTTTAATACTAAGCCTGAAATGCCTCCAATATCACTGCAGTAGCTTTGTGTAATTATGACACACTGACATGTTAATAAGCGTTACATTTTTAGTATATTAAACAGCAGGACTTCTCCATGTGTTTCAGTGGTCTTTTCACCTCTGAGGAAGTCAGAGTTTGTTGCTTGGATGCCATTTATATTTTGCACATCAGCATTTAGTAGGATTATCATTTGCATTAGGAGGACTAGAGTTAAAATCGGCTCACATCAGTTTCTGGCTGTGAAGATTTGCACAGAAATAAATCATGTGAATGAAAGGTTCAAGTTCAGTTAGCTGAGTATTTACCAATACAGCAGTTATTAGATCAACCAACCAAGACGGATAAGCTTTTAAGAAGCTCCAGAAGATGGACAAATGTCCACATAGAAACAGTAAACACTGATTACACCCTACAGTAAGATATAAGGCACCCTATACACAAAGTCATGGCTTATAAATAAAAGCTTTTCATTGTGTCATGTATTGACTTCTATTCTGACCTCATCAGAACTTTGAAATTAAGCAGAAATGCAAATCAGTCACCCTCCAACACGAGAGCCTGAAATTAAACTGAAACCTCTTATGTGTTCACGGGGGGCCTGGAGCCTATGCCACTCCATTACAGGGCTGGCACAGACAACCACACACTGTCACATTCATAACTACAGCTAATTTAAAATCACCAGTTAACTTCACATGTATGCCTTTGGATATATAGAATATGGAACCTCCACACAGAAAGACCCAGAACAACCAGGAGATTTGAACCAGAAACCTTTTTCCTCTGAGATGACAGTGTTAACCAGTGCACCCCTAAAATCCAAACTACTGAAAGTTATCGATGAGTTAACTTAATAGTAATCAATATAAAAACATGTATTTTATTATATGTCAAATGTTGAATTGTTTGATGCTGTTATATTTAATTATGACCCACTGCTGCACTTTATTCTGTTACACACCGAAACAGTTGAAAATGGTGCTATCTTGTGGTGAACATCATGTATCATAAAACATGTGTGACACATCCCTCCAGAAGATGGAGCTACAATACAAAAACAAAGTTGGTGACAGCAGACAGCATAACACAAACCAGAAACTATGAGATTGCTAAGATGTTTTTATGGGCATGTTTGTATGGAAATGTCTAATCAGCATTTAGCCATCTTTGTCGCCTCGAGGCGACTATTGTTGTGATTTGGCGCTATATAAATAAAATTGAATTGAATTGAATTGAATTTGTCAATTTCAATCTTTTTCCTGATCTCTTTGTTGTGTTCTCAGATTCTATCAAGAATCTCACAGCATGTCAGCAAAAGTGAGATAAAACATGAGAAGCACTTTCTATCATGGATGTGGGCATGACAAACAATGACAGCAGGTGGCATGATCAGTGGCACAATCACACACCAGACTGGTTTACACTCAGCTGTGCTGTATGACTCCAGCTTATATGCAGGGTTACCTCTAAGAGTATAAATTATTTTAAAAGGGTGAGATAATTAAGCATAAGCCCTGTTTTTAAAGGTTATTATTATTATTGTTGTTGTTGTTGTTGTTACTATATAGATTATTTATTAATGATTTAAATAAAGTTCCTGTCTTACTGATGTTCATTGCAAGAGACTTGTAGTGCTCCCTCCTATTCCACAGGGGGCGATCCTTGCGTATGTACAGTGTTAAGAAAAGGGGAAGGGTTGTGTTCTTCTTTTCAGTATTATGAATGGAAGTCTGTTCTGTGATTTTTAACACTAAACTTGTTTTTGCCAACATTATCAACTGATAACGAGCTGAGCTAGGCTCGTGTAAATAAGTTCAAGATGTCTGCGAGCGCCGTGTACGTCTTGGATTTGAAGGGAAAGGTAAAGTAACAGTGGGGGCGATGCTAAGCTAAGGTTAGCCTAGCTAGCACATTCTTGCTTGACAGATTAAAATGCGGCTCAGTCTGCAGCGAGCAGCTAGCGCATCTTCATCGGTTCATACTGCCGTTTAAAGGGTTTGCCTTGTAACCAAAGTCAGTAATTTTCAATTTATATGACAGATGTTACCTGCAGTAATGTCAGGCGATAGCGTTTAGAAAAAATAGAACCCGATGACTAACAGCCAGGGGACCAGCCGTTAGCAGCAGGGAGTTGTACACTGAATTTACAGCCGGAGGGCTTGTGATGATGCTTTGTGATTTACACGAACAGGAGATTTTTAATTCGATTAAATCAATATAAAAGGAAAAAAGACATAAAGGGCATCAGGTTTACCTATTTTTAGTTTCCGCCCACGTCGCTGCTTTAGCCGTGCAGGTGTAATAATAACACATGAATCCCTTTTAAGGAGATTGCCTGCACATATGGAGATGTAAATATCTGTTGTTATAAAGAATGTTTTGTTTATAATAGGGATGATATTGTTGCTGTATACTGCCCATAGCGGCAATACATACATTCTGAGATACACTGAATATACTCATGACATTTTTTCCATTTTTTTTTCTTTTTTTTGGACAGCAACACATTTTCTTGTAGTTTTGTCACTATACACCACCAGTGGATTTCAAATCAAGACATGATTTTTTTTTTAAATCTTTAGACGGACAGTGTTGGTCAAGTTACTTGAAAATAGTAATTAGTTACTTTATTACTTAGTTACTTTTTAAAAACATGATACACAACCTCAATACGTTATAAAGCAATAGACCTTTCAGCCCAATTCTATTTTTTTTCTGCATAATCTCTCGTCTAAAACTGAATCAAACAAAAAAGTCTTTTTTTAAAACTTGTTTTATTAGTTTTAATCTTTTAACTTTATTCACATTGCATCAAGCAAAAATTAAATTATTATATGCAACATTCTCTGACTGGAAAAAAAAATTGTTTAACATTTAAACCTATTTTCTGTATATTCCAGAACATAAAATAAAATTATTTTTTGTGTTTACACTCACTCTTTCATATAGATGCAAGTAAAACACAGCAAGAAATAAATAAAATCAAACATTCAGCGGCACTAAGTCCTTTCGTTCTTATATATTTTTTCACCTGTTTAGCAGGATTGGGGCATGTCAGCGGGGGGATCCGGGGGTTTCTCTGTGAATTTCACATTCCCGTGGCAGCGTGCTAGGTGCTTGCTCAGATTTGAAGTTTCATTTTTCACTGTAGAAAGAAGTTTTCTTTCCACGCTGAGTGTACAGTGGATGCTAATGTTTTTGTCACTTTTTATGTCAGTACTTCAAGCTTTAAACACTGCATGGTTGTACTCTCTCCCATACTACATATTATCCATTGTTGATCTACACACATCTGTTGCTACCACGGACATCACACGCTCGTACGTCATTGTCATGAGACACTCTCAAAAACAAAATCACCGTTTAGTAACGCAGTAACGCAGCGTGCTTACAGGAAAGTAACAGTAATCTAATTACTTTTTTGCAATAGTAATCCCTTACTTTACTTGTTACTTGAAAAAAGTAATCGGATTAGTTACTGCCCATCTCTGTAGAAGGATGAAGCCAACGTGAATAGTAAGGGCTGAGCTTTGATGTGTGCATACAGGGATTTACATCAAACTGATATTAATGAAAGCTGCACATGTGCTGTATTTCTCTTTCAGGTCTTGGTGTGCCGAAATTATCGAGGAGATGTGGACATGTCAGAGATTGAACACTTCATGACCCTTCTGATGGACAAAGAGGAAGAGGGCACACTATCACCAATTCTGGCCCATGGCGGAGTCCGTTTCATGTGGATCAAACACAATAATCTCTACTGTATCCTTATTAATCCCCGAAACACATCAAAGTTTACGGTGTCCACATGATGTACTTACTCCCTCTCCTGTAGTTACAATTCTTAACACACATCACATCAGTGGTTGCAACATCCAAAAAAAATGCCAGCGTCTCCCTGGTTTTCTCTTTCTTATACAAAATTGTTCAGGTATGACTGAATTATTCACCAACTTTTAGTTAATAACAAATGCATATACTCTGTTGCCACCAGTGTAACATGTTTATTTGTGCTGTTTTAGGTTTTTTCAGAGTATTTCAAAGAATTGGAGGAGGAGAGCATTAGAGACAACTTTGTTATCATATATGAGCTCATGGATGAGTTGATGGACTTTGGCTATCCTCAGACCACTGACAGCAAAATTCTGCAAGAGTGAGTATCCTCTTAGCTGCTGTCTCACTGCAGGTAACATAAGCGTTCATAAGTGCCGGGTTTTCAAGGTCACAGGTCCATTTTTGTTCTCACATCAAAGAAACTAAAATGTGTAAAATCACATTTTAGTCATTCTGAAAGCAAAGTCATGGGACGACTGCTAGCATACTGTAACAGTAAAAAGAAGCAAATTAGTGCCATCTAGTGGTGAAACTGCAGATCGCAACCATCTGAATGACCTTGGGCTCACCCTTTAAATGTGTGTAGGAGAGGTTGTGGTTTCTACGAAAAAGTTCTTAAAGCCATCTGTATAGGCTGTGTTTGATTTTTCCATTCTGGGCTTCTTTAGAAACCATACAACATGGCAGACCCTCTAAAGGTGAACCTGGTCTGTTTTCAATGAGGTATACAGAGCAGGTTGAGGTACTCATCCAAGACTGAAAACTATTATGAATAGTCTTTCATTGATACCAGTAAATACCCCTGAATCCTACAATTTGATGGCCTTGAAGTCTTATTGCCAGTATATAACCAAAAGTTGAAATGCTGTGTAAAATGTAAATAAAAAAGTATGCAATGATTTTTCAAATCTCATGAACCCAGATTTTATTCACAGGAAAACATAGAAAATATATCAAATGTTTAATCTATGAAAATCTTAAGAAAAAAAGGGTTGAAATTCAAATTTTGTGTTTGATGACGTCAGACAAGCTCTGCGTCTTTATGATGTTCTTTTAATATCTGATCATGTAGCCACTTAACCTAATTAGTTGCAAAGTTTTCCTTCAGACAAAATAATCTCCATGAAATAATGCTGCACTTTACAGTATAGGTCTGACTTCTATGCAGCTGTAAAGTAAATCAAAAATAAAATGCTTTTGAGATAAGTTTATTTCGATTTAACAACAAGGCTCTGGGTTTCAGTTCACCAGCTGACTGGCTCATATGTGTGGAGCCTTCCTCCCACAGTCCAAAAAACACAGGTTAGGTTGTTAACTTGTTAGGTTAACTGGTGATTCTGAATTGGTTTTAAGGTGTGAATGTAAGTGTGAATGGTTGTCTGTCTCTGTTAGTTAGCCCTGTGATAGACTGGTGACCTGTCCAGATCATACCACACATCTCTGGAGCACTTGGAGAAAACGTACACAGAATGTGCCCAGCTGAGCCTGAACCAGCGCTAATCGCTGAATCACTGTTCTGCCTGAATAAACGAAGAGATTATTGGAAATTAACTTTAGGGTGCTTTCTGAGCTAACCATACTAGAAAGGTGTAGCTGATAAACAACTGGGCCTCGGAACACAATGAGTTCAACAAAGCCAGGCTATCTTCCCGTTATCTGGATTCACTTACCCTAACATCAGCAATTATGATAAGCGGTCACGTGACATCAGTTATCAACTTACTGGGAAGCCAAACTTTCCCCTGTGTGTTGACATGAATCAGGCGGTATTGGAAGCATCTGACCGAGAGGCTGAGGAATGTATAACTACAGATAAAACGTAACTATAGGAAAAATGCAAAGACGTTAAGCACATGATACAGACTGAAAGTAACACAGCTGCTGCAGACACATCGGCAGTCTATCACAAAGCTAAGTAAGAGAGAGCCACAGGAGTGTGTGTGTGAGAGAGAGGAAAAGCACTGTACAGTAGATTAGTATTAAAAGCGCCGTATGAATGTTAGAGCCCTTTAAGCGCTTTGGTCAAGACTTGCTTTATAAATAAAGTTGATCCTATTTGAAACCAGGAAAGAAAGCTGAATGTTTGTCATTATGACACAGGAGAATCTGGTGGATTATAATTGAGTATTTCATTAAATTAATGTTTAACAAGACAGTTCTATCCTTTCAGCTGCAGGCTGAGATCAAGCAGTGAATAAAATAAAAAACAAAATTCAAACATAGCCTTAGACCTACGTACGTGTACAAATGGGTATCAGGTTTTAGGATTTTTCATAGGGAAAAAAAAATCAAAGAATAAAGTGGCATGTAAGAAAAAAAAAGACTTTAGACGCTCCTGCTATTCGTGCACAGCGGTCTAATGGATTTTAAAGGAATGCTGACACTAATTTCCAGAGACCTGCTTGGTCAGTAGGTGGTGATTTCATACCTGTTGGTCTTTAATCTCAGACATAACCTGTTTCGGGGAAGGTTTTGTTCGCAGCACAAATTACCCTGGCTTTGTAACCTGTTAAGAAGTGATCCACCGTCGTAGTATAAAAAAAACCAACAGCCCCGAAGTTTCCTGGATAAAACAAAATCCTGCTGCACCAGCCCTCTGGTGCACTGCCAAAGCATTTCGGAGTGAACTTGCCTTCTAAAGTTTTTTTTATTCAATGGGTTTGTGCACGTTGATATGAATACACATCTGACAGTAATCACTCAAATAATAAAATGCATCTAACCTCAGTAGAAAAAACAGTAGATGAGCTCTTTAAACACATTTTTACCTGGGGATGAATGCAGCCAAATTTCCGTCATTTATAATCATTACTGCTTTAACTGCTAATTTCCTGATGACATTTTCTCAGGTTTTCAATCAGTGTAATACACTCGGCTAAAAAGCATATTTGACTGTTTTAAGTTTTTATATCAGATTTTACAGTTTGCGGTTTCCCTTGATGTGGTATTGTCCTGTCATTTCGGTATATTTACAAGTCAAAAAGAGCTTACTGTCATCTCCATAAATGACTGTAAATGACCGTTTAGTCTTTCAAAAGTGGGTGATGTAGACATGCAGAAAGCCAACTCTGGATTTCCCCCACATGAGTACTGTAATAAGTCAGACAATCCTCCCTCATAAAATCGACTGTCTCTGTTCTTCTTTGATGTTTTCTGGGAACTCACAATCTCAGACAGTTAATTTCCCCTTTTCTCAGGTTTTCCTCCTGTTTACATTTTTTGTCTTTCAGATACATAACCCAGGAGGGCCACAAGCTAGACACTGGGGCCCCGCGACCCCCCGCCACAGTCACCAACGCTGTCTCCTGGAGGTCAGAGGGTATCAAGTACAGGAAAAATGAGGTCTTCCTGGACGTCATTGAGTCAGTGAACCTCCTGGTAGGAACTTGTTTTAGAAGGCCTGTGTTGCATAAGGAATGCTGGTCACAGTGTTTGTAAATTTCCTCCCCCGGTGCGTCACAGCGCACTCGGACTGTCCAGCTTGCTGTTTTGTGTGTACAGTCTTTGATTACTAACATGTGCTTTTGTCCGTTCCTCTTTACTCACTGACTGATTTAATCCCCGTTTTTCAGGTTAGTGCCAATGGTAATGTTCTCCGTAGCGAGATTGTTGGCTCCATAAAGATGCGCGTCTTCCTTTCTGGAATGCCCGAGTTACGGCTCGGACTCAACGACAAAGTTTTGTTTGAAAACACTGGACGTGAGTTGTTTCTTTGCTGCTAAGAAAAAAAAAAGTGATGAAGCTTTTGAGCAAGAAATGAATAGTTCAGAGTGTGCATGGGTTTTTTTTTTAAATGTAATAACAATAATATGATAGTGCCTTTCTACCTATTCTCATTACACAAGTGTCATTTATGCACGCACACACAGTTCTTGTATCTTTACCTAAGCACTTTTATCTAACGTTCACACACGCCTACGTTTTGATGGATAGATCAGCGGGAACTCGGGGTTCAGTATCTTCCACAAGGATACTTTAACACAAGGAACTGGGCCAAGCCACTGAGATTCTGATTGGTTGACAACCTGCTCTACCATATGGAAAATTGCATTTTAATTAGAACAATTATTTGGTCTGTGCCTGATTCATGTGAATTTGGGTAATCGCTTTAAATCGCCTGTGATGCTTGTTTTTGCAGGAGGAAAGAGTAAATCAGTAGAGTTGGAGGATGTCAAGTTTCACCAGTGTGTCCGGCTGTCTCGCTTTGAGAACGACCGCACCATCTCCTTCATTCCTCCCGACGGAGAGTTTGAGCTCATGTCCTACCGCCTCAACACTCATGTGAGTAATATGTGGCTGAACAAGTCGAGTAGTTGGTGTCCAAACCAGAGGAACGCTCTGAAAGGGTCTGACACACCTGCAAACAGACATGCAGTGAACATACATGGTGCTGTAACAGTGAAAGAATTGGGTGTTTGTTAAAGGAATCCAGACAAATAATCTGATTGGAATGAAGCCTGGGTGAACTTGTGAAACTGCTTACTACTTCAAATCAAATGAGATTGTGCATGGAATTCACTACTGAAATCTGATCTCACCATTTAAACTGAAGCCATTTGTGGAACTAATCCAATTAGAATTACCCTTTAAAGCAGTGGTTCATAAACTGTGGGGCAAGGCCCCACTGGTGGGCAGTAGAGCCACTGCAGGTGGAGCGTGGGTGACCAAGCAGTGAAACTAAATTTGAATGAATAGATTTTTTGTTCTATGTAAACTAAAAAAACTGTTAATGCTGATGATGCTGTGTGACCATTATTGCACTGAAATTCAGCTTGATAAAAATTAAGGAGCATTTTCTGCATCTGAAGTAGAAGCTTTCTAGAAAACATTTGAGAACCTCTGCTATAAATCCTCTTAATGTCACCTTAGTGAGTGTTTTTAATTCCTGAGAGGATAATTGCTGGCTTCTTTTTTGGGGGAACAAAAAAAAAAACATTTCAAAATGTTTTATGTTGGGTTTTTTCCTTTCCAAAATGGGCCTCTAGGGGGCGACTACGCAATTGGTCTGCTTATAGTTAAGGCAGTAAGTAAGTGTTGCTTTATTTTCCCATATACTTTATGTTACGTCTTTACGTTTTTCTGTTATTTCTGGCCATTTGATTAAAATATATATTTTAAGTAAAGTGAAATGGAACCAGAACTAATTAAAAAAAAAAAAAACTGGTTAAAAATATTTTTAGTAGAACTCTGGCAATTTTCCTTCAGGGGAAGGCCATTTCGGGGGGTAGCAATGGTGGGGGGTTGTGGCAGAATTATTTGTATGCAGAAATACACGTGTATTCATGACCGACAGCCAGCAGCTTCGACTAGTACCCCCAGTTCATCAGTGTTTTTGATAACCACAGAAAAAAAACAGGTGAAACACGACCACACGGTTTAGTACTTGGTGTGTGGTTGTCACACATGGCCATGTGTTAGTGTTTAACTGTGTTTTTTCTGAAGGGGAAAAAACACCCTAAAAAAACAAAAAGAGAACAGATAAGATCTCAACCATCATCCTCCAGTCTCAAAACATTTTAAAATGACAAACTCTTTTCAGTGAAAGGAACTGATAAATTACATTTGATGAGTCAAATGGTAATCTATAGGCAGATTCACAATGTTCAGCCAGTTTGACCTGGGATCATGGTTTCTATAAGTGTTTCATAACAGTTGTACCAGTAAGTGTGCCGGAAAGGAAGTGGTATAGTTGAGCAGAAGTCTTTCAGTTTTAGTTAACAAGGAGCTGCAGCATACAAAACTGAAATTGTTAACCCAAGACACAATTATTCTTGGTTATGTTACTCAACTAAGCACTTGAATACTTTTTTTTTTTTTTAATTGTCTGTATTTTATTTTAAGCCCGTTAAGCCCTTTACCATGTATGTGTAAAAACTGTTTGAAGGGTAGTTTCTTTCATACTTACAGTTTTTCCATATTATACCTGCTTCTATACCATAGTGTTCTTTATGTGCCTCAGAGTAAGCATGAAGGCTGTTTGCGTGTGGACAAAAAATACGAATCTGTTCATTTTAAGTCCAGATCTGTGCTCAAGGCGCTTTATATCGTAAGGTAAAGACCCTACAGTAATACAAAGAAAACATTAAAGTTGATCAAACATGATTAAAGTTTAGTCTCTTGTAACTCGGTGATGTAACTGTCTATTTTAAAAGGATATACCAAGAAGCAGTTACATAATAACGCAGAATGCAAAGTCACTCCAAAGTTTTGCGCAATCTCTGTTTCTCCCTAATTTTCCTTTACAAGATTTCACACAATACAGTCAACACCACTACAACATGAGTATATGAGTATCTGTTTTTGCTAGTTGCTGTAGAAACAAAACAAATGTATGAGCTGATCTCAAAATGACTTATATTTGGTTGTTGTAGTAACACCTGCCGCCCACTGGGTGGCGACTAGGTCATGTGTTATTTAAAGTGGTGTGTTCGACATTTGTGCACCTAAAATTGATGTGGTTTTTATATTTCAGGTGAAGCCCCTGATCTGGATTGAGTCTGTTATCGAGAAGCATTCTCACAGTCGGATTGAGTACATGATTAAGGTTGGATGCTTTTTCAGTGGGTACATTTAGCTGCCCTGTGCTGAACTATTACTGCTGTCATTCCTTTAAAGAAAAATTACAGTGGAGTAACAAATGATTTGAGCTCAGACTGGCTTAAGGTACTATATGTTCAGTCAAGCAACGCAT
The DNA here is from genome assembly GCA_015107715.1 of Tylochromis polylepis. NCBI lineage: Eukaryota > Metazoa > Chordata > Actinopteri > Cichliformes > Cichlidae > Tylochromis > Tylochromis polylepis. Next base: position 16,965 of record VVHJ01016481.1, read on the forward strand.
ATAGCAATTATTATCAGACTGTTTATGTTCTGTGTCATGTTGTCATGCGTGGTAACTCTGACAATTAAGGTTTTAAATGCGCATTAAATTAAGTCCTGTTTTAATACCCTGTTTAGGCAGAGCAGCGTGTTAGACTTGACCTGCTTGTTTTGGTTCTTAGGCAAAGAGTCAGTTCAAGAGGCGTTCCACTGCCAACAACGTGGAGATTCACATTCCTGTGCCAACGGACGCTGACTCACCCAAATTCAAGACCACAGTGGGCAGTGTGAAGTGGGTGCCTGAGAACAGTGAGATCGTCTGGTCAATCAAGTCTTTCCCTGTGAGCAGAAACCGTGACTCACGAGCTTCATACATACTGTTGCAAATATTGTGTAATATTACCCTAGGCTTTTGGGTGGAAGTTTGCTTATGTTATAAAACTACACAACTCTGGTTTTTATTGTTAATAAAAACATGCAGATTGTAATTATACTTCTCTGAAACAATGAGGAGCAGCTGTGGGCCTTTTATAATATCTGGTTTTCCTTTTACAAGCTGAAACACAGGAGATTTATAGTTTGTTTTCGTCTTTTATTAAAGAGCTTGTGTTGCAACTTCTCACAGGGTGGAAAGGAGTATTTGATGCGAGCCCACTTCGGCCTCCCGAGTGTAGAGGCTGAAGATAAGGAGGGGAAACCACCAATCAGTGTCAAGTTTGAGATCCCGTACTTCACTACCTCAGGCATCCAGGTATGATCTCCGTCAAATGGCGGTTTTTCAAATAATTCGTCAACCCTAAGCAAACAACGAGGTGTTAAACAAAAAACAAACACTGTCTCTGTTCATACAGCAAAAATGTATTCATCATCCCTTTATGACATACTGTCTGTAAGCATACTGAACCAAACGCTGCTTATTTACACCTGCGGTTTTGATTATTATTTTGGGTTTAGAATTCTTGGTATGTAGCAACATCACACAGCTGTCCCCTGTTTCCACAGCTGGAATTCAAACAATCCACATCAGTCCTATTTTGGCCAGAGGGGGCAGTAAGGGAGCACTGTTAAACAGTCAGCTTCCCTCTGTGGTTAAGAAATTTCTAGCATTGAACCAACCAGACAGCAACTGCTCATCAAGTTGAACTTGGCCCTCTGCTTTTCTGTTAATCCCAATGATATAAAATGTCAGTCTTGTTAGCAGGTGAGTAGATTCATTGGATTTTGATTGCCTTTGACCTGAAACTTGAGACAGAAGCTAATGTTTAGGCTTCATTTCTGCTCCATGTTTAAATGAAATCTCTTGCTCGCCGCAGACTTACACACATGCACTCTGCTCATACTGTATAATCACAGTTGTCCTGTGATTATATGTGTAGCGTTTTCCCATGTCTTGATGTGAGGAAACAATGGCGACTTGACAAACTTCATTTGAAAATATCATATTATGGCCTCCAATGAAAATAACAGTGTTTCCACAGGTACATTTGCAGAATTATACCTCAGTTTTACAGCAGCCAGAGGTAATTTAGCGTTGTACTTTTTATCTAAAGCAAAAGCTCCTGAAATATCTTTAGGGATACTCTTAGGGGTCAGATGTTTAAACTTGACATTGTAAAAGCTGGTTTTAAAGAATGCTGGGCCAGACATCAATGCCACTGCCTTAGGAAAAAAAAGAAGAAAAAAAAAACACGCACATTTTGCTTATTTTATGCCTCCAGGATCGCAAGAGCTGTTTTCAGGTTGTCCGTTTCTCTTTCCTGAACATTTCACTGTGACATCATTCTTTGTATTAGTCATTGGCATATATCAAGAAAAGAACATAAAAATCTAAACTATCACCGGGTTAAAAATATGTTTTGAATGTATTTATTTAATAGCAGGTCAGACAAAAACAGTAACACAACATCAGACAATGTACAACAGAACTTGAGAATCCACAGTAGAGTTAAAAAAAAAAAAAACCCCACAGGAAATAAATATAAAAGC
>VVHJ01016481.1:24994-40771 GCA_015107715.1 Tylochromis polylepis
TTTTTTCTTTTCTTCCCCCCCCCCCCCCCCCCCCCATTTGATTAAGTCCTGTTCATTTCCTCCCCAGATTACCAGCTCCGGACTCAGTAGGCAGCGCCTCAGCCGGCAGTGGGCAGGTGGAAGTCAGACGGGGTGGAGTTGAGCCGCTAATGTGCTATCAATGGCAGGTGGCAGTCGTAACAGCGGAGGATTGCCAGTATCTCCTTTTTGTTTAGTTTTGTATTTGTTGACGTTACATTTGTTCATGATCAATGCAAATCTTAGACGGAGCCTTCAGATAGGCAAGGTTCAAAATTGATTGTTTTACTGCAGTGTGGCTCCTGATACGATGGTCAAGGATAGCAGGAGGGGTGTTCACATCACCTGATGCAGCAAAGAGTTGTGCACAATCTATCACAGTGGGTCAGACTGTTGAAAAAAAACAAACAAACAACCAAGTGTTACATTTCCCATTTAATGTTACTGTAATCAGCTACACACAGGTCAACATCCCACTCAGTCAGCCTGAGAAGTTTTTTGTACGAAGCTGCTTTGTTCTGCTACAATTCCTTTTTGTTGACAATGTGTCTATATTTTGTTATATGTTAACGATCAGTGTTATTAGTTGAAACAAACTGTAAATTGAAAACCAACATGTTTTGTATTATCTTCTCCATGTGATGCCATTGTTACGTGCCAGAGTATTGCCTTCCTGCTTTGCTGTTGTGCTGTTAGTTGGTCCGTTTGACTCCCTCCCCCCAAAAATTAAATGCGGTAAGGTTCGGTTGCATGGTAAACGATTAGAAATCCCTACGTCCCACCCCAGCACCTGTTTTTCTTTCTGTCTGTACCTACACGCTTTTAAACCATTAAATGTCTATTTAGAGAAAAATGTTCCATGGTGTGCTTGCGTCATTTTGTATATAACATCACGGTGATCATCACAGCGAGCTGTCATAGTGTCACATGCAAACACCTGTCGTGCAGAGCAATGAGGATTGCTGAATTGAGGGAAAACTTTGGCGAGGGGGCCAGAGGAGGGGATTTCCTGTGTCAGACCTGTGGTTGTAGCTAACTCTGGATGGTTCTTTCCACCCTGGTCCTGTAGGTCTTTTCAAACAGTGCGCCTCTTAATACCCTGGCCGCCGTGATATCATAGGCAACTCAGTGCAAGCACTCCGTAAACAAGCAGGAGAGCTGGGAAGGATGTGACTCAAGCTGTGGTCAGTGATCGGAGACATGCTTAAGAGAAATGTAGAATGGACCGGCACAGACTACTTATTGTTCACGCCAAGCCAAGCTGCAGTGGTGCGGCATGAGGTCACTGCTTAAGTTTGTCTTGTAAGGGGACTGTGATACTCCTAATTCATGTGAGTCACTCTGAGCAGGTGCTGAGGGTTGTGAGTCTGTGTCACAATGACCCAAAAGGCCACATTACCTGCCACATGGCTAGACTTGATTTTATCATTTAGATTCCAGTTGTCTTTATTTTTCTTTCGAGGCACTTGTTTTTGTGAAACGCCTACGCAGCAGGTGTTCACAGTCTGGGAGCAAAACCTGAATCATTATCCACAGACAGAAATGTTTTTTGAACTTTCATTTTTTAGAGAAGTTATCAAGATTAAGTTTAATGTTCAACCGTGTGAAACTCTTATTATAAGCTAATCTCCAGCACTATCTTTTTTTTCTATCCTCCCGCCGTTTAGTTGCAAAAACATAACAAGAACACAAGATAACATCTTATATGTTAAAATATATCTCGACTTTGAGTTTTGTTCTCTGTATGTAACAGTCTTATATTTGTCTGATATAAATCTTTGTTTAGGTTTTTTTGTTAGTCAGCTGACTCGACATCAGCGTGGATTTTTGCAGCTAGTATGTTGCTGCATTCAAATACAGTCACACTTACCTGAATGGCAGGTATGTTACTGGTAATTACACCTACTCAGATCAGATTAGATTTATCTTTGCTATCTCCACCTCTGTCTAGAGTTTCACAACTGCGTTCTACAAATTTTTCCATGATGGTCTGTTTATTCGTTCAGGAATTGTTTTAGCACTTACTTTCTTAATAATTTAATCACCTTTAGTCCAGGTCATGACATCTCTGCAGCACAGCCGTGCTTGCTCACGGCCGACTCTCACTCACTGGGGAACAGTTTCTGCGATACTTGGCAGTGCATGTGAAAGTAGTGTTTGGCACATGATAAGAAGGCCACATTCATTAGGCAAATTCAGCCTGAGAGGAGTCAGAAGAGAGTCCTGACATAACCTCATGTTGTAAGATTGCTTGCAGAAGCTTTGGTTGCTCCAAAAAAAAAAGAAAAAGAAAGAAATAAGCATACCCTCACATGTTCACAAATATTTTTAATATTTTAATGCAAACATGCACTCTTCTTTAAGATTGACCGCAGAGTTATAAAAATATGTTCCTCAAAGTCGAAGCTTCCTCATTTATGTTTAAAAAAATGTGTCATTTCATGGAATTATGAAAACGCAAATTTGTAGAAAGTTGAATATTGAGACTCAGTACATGCATGTAAGTAAGTGTTAAAAATTTATACATTCACACAAAAAAATAGAGGAAAACTCAGAGGTGTCAAACAAGCTGCCAAGAGGTAGATTATAACTGACTGCACATCTCTGCAAAATCATAAATACTTCTAATTGTTTAATACAATGCACTGCTGTCACTGGTGTGGTGATGGCAGGAAAGTGAATGACTATTAAAATGCTGGTTTATTTAGTACAGAAGTAATCTACTAGGGTGTGTTGTGGCTTTGTAGATTCCTTGTAATCTGTAAACTGTAATACAAATAGCAGGGGTGTCAAACGTAAGGCCCGGGGGCCAGAAATGGCCCTGCAAAGACTTCAATCTGGTCCACTAAACAGAAAAAGAAAATGTCGAGGGCATACATTTTGGAGTTTTACTTTCACCTTTCTCATGGCCGTTGAAGGTTGGGACCCCAAATGGGACCCCGTCCTCATTTTAGGAATGAATGAATGAATGAAGGTTTTACTGGTCTGGCCATGTAGCCCTCGATGTAAAATGAGTTTGTCATTTAGAATGACGCATATTGCACTTCTTTTTTAGCCACTTCATTTTTTATACTGAAAGAGGGTGAAGAATTTGAAGGTGTTTCTTTTATTATTTAGATCTTGTACAGAATTTTATTATTTTTATTTAGATTATTTCGCAGTGGTTTTAGTCTAACTCACTGAGGTCAATTTGAGTGAGCCTGTTCGTAGGTGAATCTAATCACAACTTCTTTATACTCTCAGTGGTCACCTTGTTAGATACACCTGTTCAAATGCTAATTAATGCAAATCACAAATACTGAACTGCTGAAATCACATGGTAGTATCAGAATGGGGAAGAAAGGTGATTTAGGTGAATTTAAACATGGCATGATTGTTGGTGTCAGACAGGCTGATTTGAGTATTTCAGAAGAGTATTTATAAACCTGCTTAGAGAAAAAAGATAAAGAAAGAAAAATAAATTTTAAGAACAAAGTTTATGTAAACAGTGTGTATATTTACAGATTAAGCTGCTTTCCATTGCTCTTAAGGATGATTTACACTGCGCTCATGAAGGCTTCATCACAGAATCATTAGCGAGCACATGTAAGAGATCATAAGTGATGGCAGATGTTTATTTCTGGTACTTTATTTGGTAGATGTAAACTATTTCAAAACATTTATTAAAACAAGAGCAGTGCAAGACTGCATATTTCCAACAAGGTTGACATTGTCCTCCACACCACTCATACCACCAAAGATCTCTGGATCCAGTTTTGTTTGTGATATTTTCTTGAGTACATGTATGTATTTGTGAAGATATGACATGACAAATCATCCAGTCTTAATGTTGCATCATAAAAAAAATTCTGGATTGTCTCCAGAAGTTAATCACTTCAAAGTTTGGACTTTAATCACCTGGGGTAAAAGTGTCATGCAAATCCTGCTAAGAAACAAACTGAACCTGGCAAAACTCTGCATGATCTTTAACTTCTTTCATCATATCTGACTTTGATACTTTGGATAATGAGATTTTACCTGAACAGGTGAATAAATATAACTGTTTATTTAAATAACTGCATTTTTAAAAATCTGGGACTAAACCACATAAATGAACCCTTGCTATAATAGTATAATTAGAACAACATGTGATTGAAATAAAACTTCACCTTTCCCCTCAAGTGTTTTTTGGTTGCCATGCCAGCATCAAACTATTGACACTGATTTTATGGCAAATACCCTACTGTTACAGGCAATGGAAAATAACTATGGTTACTCAAGAGTGATGAAGCAACAGGTAGAGGTCTGACAGCGTGGCAGTGTCAACTTCAAACACAGGTGTGCCACGAGGAAACCCGTGTTTATCCACACAAGGAAGCCCGGTGCCTGGCAACCGAGGGAAACCCTCTCGTGTCACTTGAGCACTCTGATCCTCGCGTGACGTCAAGACGAGGACAATCCTTTCTCGGGCATGCAAAGTGTCCCTGTAATCATCAGTAAAGTCCCTCACCTTCAGTTATGAAATAGAAAGAGCTGATTAGTCACTGTGAGACAGTAAGTGGAGAAAAGGCATTTCACTACAGGAATGTGAGGGACACCCTGCCACACAAACCTGAAATAGTTGTTACGCTAGATGAAAACCTCCTGGAGCTAGGTGTGTGGTCCACGCTGGCTTTACAGCATATTCCTCCAGCCTAGGAAAATTTCCAACCTCTGTGTGGACCTTAGAACAATATTATTTTAAAGAGCATATAGCTGAGTGTTCAACCTACTGGCCTTGACATGCTGCTGCAGTCTTAGAGTCTGCAGCCCACACATCATTAGAGGATAGAGATGCATTAGCTCGGTGAAGTATGTGACTCTAAATCACATGGACTCATCAGGGCTTGTAGACTGGGTCAGTCACTTATAATGTCACTGGGTCAAAGTGTAGATCTGGCATTGCTGCTATATTTACGTCCCTCTAAAACCCTCATGTAACAAGTGTTCTGCTTTGTCTTTGCCTTGGAAACTGACTCATCAACAGTGGAGTCCAAAGTCTGATGATCAGTCAGAACAGCAGAGCACGTACAATCTTACTCATTTCACAATACACACACGCACGTATTATTATAGACTCCTAGAGCAATGTTTCTCAAACTGCAGGTCAGATTCCTTCCGGAAGTCCCATGATACATAAGAGGAGTCAGCAAAAGATTAGAGGGATATGAAAAGAGAAAACTTTTACACAAAACCTTTGTTTTTGCTACTTTTATCATCAACTAAATAACTTTACTTTCTGTTTCTCTCAAACGCGGCTAGGTACGACCATGCCTCTGTGATACACATTCAGTATCAGTTTGTTCCTCTGTAAAAGCAAGTGGAACAGCTCATCGTAATAATGTAGCCTTCCAGTGACCCTCTAGCAATACCGTAAAACTAGAAAGGAAACTAGAAACTATTATGACTGTCATGTTAATCTCTCTAACTTTTTGATTCAATTCAGTTCGGTTCAGTACGGTTCATATTATGCCAATTCACAACAGCAGTCACCTCAAGAAGCTTTATTGTAAGGTAAAGAGTAATATTACAAAGAAACCCTAACAGAGAACCCCATTTGAGCAAGAACCTGGTGGCAGCGGGAAGGAAAAAAGCCCTTTTAACTGATAGACACCTCTGACAAGACCAGGCTCAGGGAGTTGAAGGGAAAGACAAGAGCAAAGAGAGACAGGACAAAAGACACAATGTGGGACAGCCAGAGTTTAGTAATTACTAATGATTAAATACAGTAGTTGTGTATAAACACACAGGGAACAAAACTTGTAGCTGGTTTCACAGAAGCCTGATGGCTCTGCCTCCCATTCTACTTTTAAAAACCCCAGGAACCAAAAGTAAGCCTGCAGTCTGAGAGCCAAGTGCTGGGTTAAGATAACAAAGTACTATGAGATCTTTAAGCAAAGACAGGGCTACTTGTTTCTTTAAGACATGCTTGAACTAGTTGATTTATTTTCTAGCTTCATGAATAAATACAGCTGAATGTCATCTGCATAGCAGAGAAAATGAACACAATGTTTTCTAACAATATTTTGTAAGGGAAACATGTATAAACATGTATATATATGTAAAAAGTAGTGGCCCCGGCACAAAACCCTGTGGATCCCCACAAGTAAGTTTTGTGTGCGAGGACTCCCCATTTAAGTGAACAAAATAAATCTATTAGAGCAATATAAATGAAACAATTCTAAAACATGTCCAAAAACAATATCTAAATCCAAGAAGATGACTATAAAATTAATTTTAATAGTCACACTAATGCAGTAACCTGTTATCATTCTAACTTCAGGAGCCACGCGCCAAATGGCTGGGAGCTACTGTAATATCTGTATTTCATATGTCTTCCTTAACCACCTTTATTAACCACAGCTTCAGCTGTTTCATAAATTACTCAGAGACATGTTTGGAAATAGCCACTGTAACTTCAGGGCATTATTAATATGTAGTATGTCTTCACTGGAAGTGTGTCTTTATTATTTATTCTCTTTTTCCCAGCCTTTGTTTCAGGGCTTTGGGGATTTTATTCACGGAAAGCTACCCTGGAGACAGTCATAGCATCCAAAGGAAAAAAAGACACAAACCACTTACCGTCAGTGTAGCCCTGTTTGTTTTGTCAGTTAGCAAACATGGTCTCTTTTTACTCTTAACCAAAACTGAAAGTCAAGACAAGAGGCATAGCTTTCTAAATATGCCTCCTGGTTGAATGTTGGCTCTCTGTATTCACAAGTTTTTCTCTATTGTGAGGAGTTTAGAGTGCCACGACATGCCCCGCACTGCAGGAGGATTATGAGAAAATGACATATCTTTAATGATGGTTCTGTAAAACCTGAAGCAAAAGCCCACAGGGCAGGCTGAATAATGTTTTCCTTTCACAACTCTGTGATGGCACCGGAAAGTTTGAAAAGTAAACAACCCCCCACTGAGCAAACAGAGATGTGTCCGGCTTGTTTGAGAAGGAAGTTGTCTTGTAAAAAAACCCCCAAAAAAACCCAAAACTCTTGAACATAGAAACACGTGTATGTTCACATTTCTCTGGGAATAATTTATGTTTATTAACAAAGACGGAAGTCTTGCTTTTATTCTTTTCTATCACTGAACAAAACCATTAAAATAAATGCTGCTCGAGGCCTCTTGGTAATCGAGAAGTCTTTTCTTTTAGCACAATAGAGGGTAAAGTCCTCTTTGAGAAGGCAGAGGACACCTGGCTGTTAGATCTAACTTCAAAGGCTTGTAGGAGGCTTCGCTACCCTTCAGTTCTTGCTTCATATCCGCATAAAGAAAGACAAGTGCACAGGGAGAGCAAAGACACCTTGCACTCTGGGTAATGGCAATTGCAGATCTTCAGTAGCGCCACAGTGGACAAACCTCTACTTTCCAACCTTCAAATTGCTATTTTAACCAGCTACACGTCTACCAGATCTACATCTGGATATTATCTGGACTGAAACAGCTGTAATAAACACTGACGCACTCATCAGAAACCCCCTAATTCACTTTGATTGTCCACTAGGGCGCCTTTTGGTTTCACTCCCTGCTACTGAAAATATTTGTGTTTTCCCTTCTCTTGCTCTTCTGGACATTTGATAGTCCTTGGACGTCGTCCGACATACTTTCTGCTGTCTTAATGCCGGCCTATTGCACCAAATGATATTTTAGCACAAGTGCATGGCAACAGCAAAACAAAGAGGCACAAGATGAATTCTTTTGCCGACCACTTTTTGAATTACTGATCATGTAAAAACCCGCTGTGGCTCCCAGATTGCAAACATCAGTCCTTGGAGCCTGCATGCAAACCAGCCCTCTAAATAGGCTTGTCTATTTCTGTTGGGCTGCGGGGGGAAACATGTGTTTGACATCAGTGTCACTCGCTAGACATTTTGCAGTGGGGCTTCATTGTCCTCTTACAGCAGCTCCACTCAGATAAACGGTTTACAATAGCTGCATTCAAACAGTGCTGGTAATTACAGCCTGATCAATGAGCTCACATTTGAGGAAAGCCCTGCCTAAAGAGGTTAAATGGTTTTTGGATCCATCATTGTGTCTAGTTTTGAATCTGTTTATACTAGCGCTTTGAAAAGGGCTCTGGACAGACAACAGCAAAGTAAACACGCGCACAAAATACAGCTTGTCCTGCACCACAACAAACTTTTCAAGACTATGATACCATGTACAACATGCCCAGCTTCAAAAGGCACAGTCATATACAACTTGAAATCACTATATTACTCAGAAACGTGAAGCGATGTGACAGTCTGGGCAGGGAAAGTGAATGAGCAAGTCTGTCCTTTCATAACAACTGCTGTTAAGAGTTCATAATCAAAACACCCAACCAGGCCAGCGCTCCAGCTGTGCTGCTGACGATATCATGGAAATAAAAAAACATTTGGGCTGTGGGAATGTAACATTTATTATATTTCATCCTATGAATCATATTAGATCACATAAAACTTTGTCTTATGAAACATTTTGAAACTAGTACGACATTAAAATTCAGTCTGTGCAGGAGAAGAAAACAAGGGGATTACCAAAGGAGACAAAAGAGACACATCAAAACAGCAGAGTTCAAGAGGATTTGCCCTAAAATCTGTCCGATTGAGTTTTAATCCAAGTCAAGTTTTCTGTTCATCAAGTTTTCAGTCCCAAAGTGGAGGCTAAACCCTTTTCATATATCATATTTTTCTTCTTTTTGTTACATGTATAAAACCGGATTTGTATTAGTTTGACTGTAAATTCATAATAAAATTCATTCATAGTGCAAGATTTTTATATCATTCAGGATCACAATATTAAATCTGACACTCTGGAATTTAAGCCTGAATTTAACTCAGCGGTGCAAAGAACTATTCAGCTCATTTCCTGAGGTAAAACAGCTTGTGGAACATGGAACTAAAGAAAGAGACAGCAAAATATTACAACATTTTTTTTAAAAAGCACTTGTTCTGTATCAAAATGGTTCTTTAAAGGAAATATAAAGTTGTTTACTGTTAATACTGATGCACTGATTTTCATGAAGGTCTTTCCTGTTGAAAAAGAAATAGTTTTAGCAAATTGGTTATTTACTGAGTGATTCCCAATCTTTTTATTAAATATCTTTCTGGGATTTTTTTCTTTGATTGTTGCTTTGTTGTAAAATATTAAATCATTTAATTTACTTAAATAAGTTGCACTTATTTCAGTGCAACAATCTGAAGAGTTGACATTTGGATGCATCCTTAGGACAGGGGTCTGTTTAAAGTTTGCATGTTAGATTACAGTGATGTACTGTCAGTTGGATCTATTAAACCATTATTTTACAGTGTACATGCTATAATCTACACAACAATACTTTATGGTGAACCCCTTTTTTTCTGCCAGCAAAATAGAGTGAAAACTTTAAAATCATTTAACTTACTATAAAATACTGTCATTTGTTTGGCTGGTTTGTATGTATATCTATATCTATATGTTAAACAATATATCCTCCACATCATTCCACAGCCATCAACTTGTTGATATAGGGCAAGATAAATCTATGCTTTCATGTTGTTTTCACCAAACTCTGACCCTGCAATCTGAATGCTGCAGCAGAAATCAGGACTTCTCACACCAGGCAACATTCTCCAGTCTGGTCCTGTCCAAGTTTGATGAGCCTCAGTTTCCTGCTCTGTACCCACTGCCGTCTTTCGAAGCTGTAGCCCATTTGCTTCAAGGTTTGACATATTGTGCATTCATAGATGCTCTTCTGCATACCTTGGATGTAACAAGTAGTTACTTGAGTTACTGTTTCCTTTCTATCAGCTAAAAGAAATCTGGCTATTCTACTCTGACCTCTTGACAACAATAAGGCATTTTCGCTCACTGGATATGTTCTCTTTCTCAGACCACAAAACCATCACACACAACCAAATCCTAACAGATCAGCAGTTTCTGAAATACTCAGACCAGCTGGACTGGCTCCAGCAATCATACCACATTCAAATGGACTTAAATCACCTTTCTTCCTCATTCTGATGCCCAGTTTGAACTTCGGGAGGTCGTTTTGACTATGCACTGTGTTGTTGCCAGCTGATTAGATATTTACAAGCACAAGCAATTGAACAGCTGTAGCTAGTAAAGTGCCCAGTGAGTGTGTATTCTCAATAAATACATATAAGATTTTCCACTCAACATGACTGACTGATGTTGAGTCAAATGTTGTTGAGAAAAAGCTGAATTTCACAGCAATCCAATAAAATGATCAAAGAGCAAAGACAGGTGATGCTTGTGATCAGTATCCTCATGAACCCAACCAGTCACTGTGTCCCAGTCCCACAGAAAAATTGTGTATTTACCCAATCAAATGTGGAGAAGAGGAGCAATGAGAGGCCTGTGTGACACCAGCTCTCTCCCTCTATAATTTCCGTCCCCATTTTCCACCAAGACCACTCAATCTTACAGCCGTATGGCGGTTTGCTGCCATAACCATTCACAGCTGAGTAAAAATAAACCCTTTGGATGTATCCTTGGGACAGGGGTTTGAAAACATATTTGCTACAACTTTTGCTTGACTTTGTGCTGGTCATGATAACCTAATGTGATTCACCCTGTCTGGAGATGATTCTCCTTGTATAATTTGGGATGGGAATACGGTCAGGGTATACTGTATCATTCAGTTTAAATTCAAGGGTGAGGCAAAAATAGAAATTCAACCACATGAAGAAGCTCGGTCCAGAAATAGCTCTTTTCATGGGTATATATTTCAGCGGTGCAATGATGGGGTCTCTTCAAGGAGCTTTAAAAGCTCCCCCATTTATGATTTGGGGTCGCGTGGTTGCGCACGTGGTTAGCTCACTGTGTGCTTCTGCATACGACGCAGAAAGTTTAAGAATTCAAACGTCCCGCAGCTTTCGAAAACAAACGTCCTGAAATGTAAATTACACAAATTGCACTCCCAAAATAAACACACGTGTTGAGAATGCCACTTATAGTAAATCCCAGACTTAATTAATGAGATTAACTGATGCTCTTTCTTCAGTCTTTCAGCAAACACAGCATGTCTTCACACACAGTGAAGACATGCTGTGTAGTAACTCGAAGGTGCGGCCGCCGTCTGCTGCCTCCCACGTAGATTAACCTGTAAATGTGGTATGATGTGTGCAGACAGAGAGACACAACCTTCACCCACCTGAGAGCAATTAAGGAGATTTCTGTCTATATAATTATTGTGTCTTATTTATGGCATTTTGTGGATTGTAGTTTTTGGTATTTCACAATGGAAAGGAAAGGTTGGTACATATGTTCACTGCTGGGTCACGTGCTTTTGTTCAGTCTTTATTTGCCTTTAGCTTTTGAGTGATTGCATTAAGTCTCTGTAGATTTTTAGCCATGACAGCAGGATGTTTATAAGCAGGCAATACTGGTGGGTCAGTTGGTTCAACGGTGCAGAGAATTGCTCTGTATTCTTTGTTCAGGCACTTTTTTTTGTCATTATCATATAAGTGTTTTAGCTTGTCCAGTAATATGTGAGGAAATACTTGCAAAACTATAGACAATCACATTGTCACAGTGCATTTGATGCTTGTTTAGGAAAAGTGAAACCCTAAAGCACCAAACATGGAGAACTTACCAGAGAATTTCTGAATAACAGATACAGTTCCATCTTTAAACACCTTTTCAACTGTAGTAAAATTAGTTTCTGTTATATATTAATGGAATTTTTTTGACATTTGCTCTTTTTGATTTCATGGATATCTGGTACCAGCAGCTTCCAGACAACAACTATTTTAATTTAACTACACCTTTTAAACTGTAATGAATAAATAAATATTTGACAAATAATAAAGAATGTTATAATAAAATATATCTTATGTTTATGTCACATAAAGAAGGTCCCAGGTTCAAATCCAGGCCGGGGCCTTTCTGTGTGGGTTCTCTCAGGGCACTCTGTCTTCCTTCCATGATCCAAAAACATGCGTGGGTTAGGTTAGGTAGGCTGTAGGTGGGAATATGAATGGCTGTCACTCTCTGTGTTAGCCCTGTGATAGGCTGGCAACCTGTCTAGGGTATACACTGCCAGGTGAGATAGGCTTCTGTTTCCCTGAATCAGATAAGCTACTTTCAGCATGTGGGTTGATATAGCAAGTAGTGTCACATGTTTTATTTGGCAGTTTTACACCCTTCTTGATACAACCTGAAAGCGGCTTTGTGTCTCCAACTGGAACTGGACCTTCACATACTAACTGAATGTATAAACTACTACACTGTGGTGACCATGAAAATGGATTGATTAATATTTGATACTGTGACATTTTTTTTTAAAAACAGTTATTATTATATTAATGGTTCCACAAACAGAAAGGGTAGTTTTTCATGCGCAAACATCACCTTCCCTCGAAGAAAAAAAAAATGGCATGAGTATTTGACTTTTCTCTAATAGTGGAGGCCTATAATCTATCCTTTGTGGGCAAAAGCTAAAATAAAAGATGGGCTTTCTTTTTTCATGTAGAACCTGCAAATAGTTATAGCCGATTAGCTCCACAGCCTCCAATTCACTGAGGCTCTTGCGAGTACCCTCTAATAAGGAAATTATGGTTCAGCGATGGAAGCGTGGGCAGCCTGTGGGCAGTGTCAGACAGCCCGTCTACCTGCAGAGCGCGTCTGGTGTCAGATGGAGCCGGTGTCCAAAGGAGCTTACGTGGTGCAACCAGCCTGTGGGCTACTCTTGCTTATGCTGTTGCTGGTCCATCAGCTGCCACAGATAAGAGCAAAGTTAAAACATACAAAGAGCTAAAGTTAAACTTAGCATTAACAAATGTTTATGCTTCTCCCATTCCTGGTAGATGCCGATGGGTAGCAAATGTTAGCTTTGTTTCATCACAGTGAGAACATCTGCAGTCTTTGATTTAAAAAAAAAGGAATACTGCAATTTTTTTTACACAACAATATGAAAATACACTTTTGATAATGATTTTACAAAAAAGAGAGGAAGACACTATTGTAGCATGTCCTCTTAAATTGACCTTTTCAACCCAGGCTTGACTCTCGGCAGTCACAAGTGTCTGAAAAGGTTCACACCAAAGCAGCGGGTGCACTAGTGTGATCTCTATCTCAGCATCTACACTGAGGGGGCAATTTACTCTCATGCCCACAGGAGATCATCAGGCACTCAAGCAATAAATAACAGGGCTGAATCAATGGCTGCAGTTTCCAATCTGTGAACAGGAAGCAAAATTTCAAAATCATGTTTCCCAGCTAACATGTTAACAGTGTGGAAATGTTTTACTGCCATTCTTGTTTTCCGTGTAATTATCACAATAGGATATGCTTCCTTGTTGCTTCATGCACATTGTTTAACAAGAATACACAAGGGATATTTCCCTTTAATCTGTGCTAACATCACTATTGTCCCAAGTAAAAATGCAGGAAATAATTCTTTTTAAAGGTATGCAAATCACCTGCGCTGTAAAGGACACGTGTTTGAGTAACAGAGAATAGCATGACATTGTCTTCTGTTAACTACACAGGAAATCCTACTTTGCTTTCACCATACTACAAGAGCTCTGTCTTTACATCTGCTGTGTGTGTAGCCGTTCACTGCTGAAAGGAGGTTTAAGTGTGAATAACGCTGTGCCAGCTCTGTTGCACCATTTACATTGTTGGCAACCATTTTCCAAGTCCTGATGTTTGTTTTGAGGTGGATTTTCTAACTTTGAGCCACTAGCTACTTGTCTCAGGAGGGTGTGAAAAAATATAATACGTGGAAATTGAGGTCATCCATCACAATTAAAATACAATCCATTGTTATTTTTTCCTGAAAAGCTTCTTTGTCATTGTGGGAGTATATCTGAGTGCACTAACATTGTTACAAACCCCTCCAACATCTATAGGTAAAAATGAATATTGTGAAAAGGATTGTGTGACTTATGCCCTTTCTTGCATAAAAAGATTTCAGCACGCACTTTAGACAGCGTCTAAACTAGTGCTTGCATACAGCTGCCTTACAAAACATTTACAATGTGACTTTTTTTTTATACTTTATTGTGCAGAAAATAAGAGACCTGAAAGGAAATTGAGATGACAAAGTTGGATTATTGTTGCGTATGAATAGATTTTCAGCTGAAACCTTAAAAGTCTAAAAAACAAAAACTTGGTACTACAAACTGACCTTCTTATGATACATTTCAGTGCAATGATTAAGGAATTTATTAGTTTTTTAGGCAATTTTGTTAATTTTCTTAGACTGTAGGTAGTGAAAGATGTGACAGAAAGCAAAGAAGTGAGAAAAGAATTGTTGAAGTTGTTTTTGTTGTTGTTGACACTCAAAAAGACACCTATGGATAATTTCACAAACCATGGGCTAAATAAGATTTCATTACTTATGCAACTGCCTAAAATCAAGACTAAAATGAGTTAGAGAGAGAAAAGGGATCCTGCACAATGATAATATACAATAGTGTGCAAAAGTCTTGAGCCACCTAACATTTTTTTTTGGGTAGTTTGCTATAGAGCCCCAAACCATGACTTCCTCCTGACTTCCACTGTACATACTGAAGATGATTTGAACCAACATTTTCAAATTTGGATTAATCATATATGAAACCATTGCTACTGATTTTCAGTCCAGTTCTTATGTAATCATTACATCAGCCTTTTCTCCCTGTTTCCCGTCCATAAGAATGGCTTCTTTAGAGCCACTGAGACGATTTCTGGTGAGGTGTCAGTGAACAGTAGGGCCAGATGCATCTCTCAGGTCCCGTCTCAGGCATTTGCTGGACTTTTTCTTTCTTGAAGACATAATGCTCATCTGCTATAGACAGTTTTTACCCTGGCACTTTTTTTAGCCTCCACTTGTCCGGTTTCTTCAAATATTTTAAGGACAAGCTGCACACCATGCTGAGATATGCCACATTTTCAGTCACATTCTTCAAAATACTATTTTACTCATGTTAAACTATGTTATCTTTGGCATTATTCATACGTTAATCTGAAGAGACTATAAAATTATGTGCTTTTAGTTACAGGCTGCTAGCAACAAAGTGCCTAAAGACACAATTAAATTTTTTTATGCTTGTGTAAGTTCAAGGTCAGTGTTAAGTTCCTGAACAAACAAAAACGACTGCTTGGAAAGCAGTCAGGTACAAGGACTGGAATGAAAATGAGTGAAAAAGCAGCCAATGTCCACAGAAATAACTTTCAAAGACCTTTAGAAGGCCTGGGGATCTATTGCTGTGTTGTAGATCATTCTAAAAAGTATGAGTGATGTTTTAGAAGCAAAGCATAAAGAAACAAGGGGTGGCTCAAGACTTTTGCACAGTACTGGTGTATTGACTATAAAAAGGTGCAACAGTGGCTAAGAAACCTCTAACAAGAGATGTCTTTCTTAGAGTGCTTTCTATGGTGCTAAACGAGCCACAGGTATGCCTTTCAAAGTGTGCATGTGTAGGTGGAAGTGGTGAATCAGACTATAAATGACAGCTAAAATTCATTGTGCTAACAGAAATGCAAGTTAAGGAATGGAGTTTGCGTAATAGCCTGAATGTGTCTACGTCTTTTGTGCTCTCTCTCCCAGGCACACCAGCCAGGACAGGTGAGGTGAGGTGAGGTGAGGTGAGGCAGGGTAAGTTGAGGTTAGGTGAACAGCAAAAAGCAGCAGCATCCCTCAGGGCTGAAGCTCTTCTCCTTTGATCCTCCACAGCAGATATAATCATTGACGGAACCTCAATACCCACCAGAAGACCTTTGGAGTCATCTCCCTGAATTCAAGCTGCACTAATCTCAGTGATCTTTATC
>VVHJ01016481.1:43247-71332 GCA_015107715.1 Tylochromis polylepis
TGTGTGTGTGTGTGTGTGTGTGTGTGTGTGTGTGTGTGTGCGTACGTGCATTTTTGTAGCTGTTTTCCCCACATGAACTTTGGGTAATTTTGGAGGATTTAGGTCCAGAGATTTTCCAGTTTTCCTTACAAACATGTAGTGCACAGCAGGAAACAGCAAAACGTGTTCACACAAGTCCGAACGCTCGCACGAGGTAGCACACATGACGTCTGATTGCTAGCTGATTATTCTCACATTGGCACAATCTGACTTTTTACGAGAGAGTTGGCAGAATAAAAACAGCTAATGTACCGCCTGGCATGTGGGATGATTTCTAGAAATGTCCAGTTCTGCCATGCATATGTGAAACTAATTAAACAGGGTGTTAGCTTAACTGGTGATTGTAAGCTGGCTGTAGGTGTGAATGTGAAAATGAATGGCTGTCTGCCGCTTACCTGGGATAGGCTCCAGCCACCCTGTAACCCTGAATTTTGTAAGTTGAAGAAAATAGATGGTTGGATAGAAATTTAACAAACTGAAACTGAATGCAAGCAATTTAAGTTTTAAGAATATTTAAGACTATTCACACAACAGCCAATTGGTACTTTGCCAATGGAGAAACTGTCTTCTGAAAGAGGAAAAAAAACCACAACACAGTGTCTAGATATCTGGCATGGGAACCAAATGTCAATCAGAAGGTTTTTGTTTTTAGCCATGCACGAAAACACTTCCTTCATCTAAAATATGCGTCTTGATTTGTGTGGATGCCACTTGGCTGCATTAGCTATTTAGACCCACAGTGGAATTTTACAGGTGCTCAGGGAATGTCAGGCTCCTGTGAACAAAGGAACACGTACAACAACACCATCTTAAACATCTTTAGCTGTTGTTGGACTGAAAGTAATTCTTCACATTTTCCTGAGGTGTTGACAGTGAGTGCTGTCAAAATCTCACAAGAGCTGCGTGTGCAATAAGTGCAACGAAAGACATAACAGACGCACTAATGCACACACCTCACCTGGGAATGCCTTGAGAAACACACACTGCTGCATGGCATGGTGCATCTTTGGATGAGTCAGTGGGAACCTGCGGAGTGAAATGTGTTGCGGTGTTTCGGTATTCTGACTATCAGATAATCAGATCAGACATGGTAACAAATATTTGACTTTATTTTTAGAAGCCTTAGTTGTTGTGGTATTCTTTTGTTGTTTTCAAGGATTTGAGTCTGACGAACAGATTGCGTGACTGTACACATATGATACGTATGATGGATAAAATGTTTTCATTTTGCCTTTGATGTAACAAACACGCCAACAAAAATGCCAACGCAAGAAAGCAAGTGGTAGTCGTGTGATGCAAGAATGCTCCCTTCTTGTCACCAGTGACGTGAAGACATATACTAAAATGAAAAGAATCTTCTTCCAGACAAAGTTTCATAACTAATGTATTACTCCAACACAGACTGGTCCAACAAATGAAGCCAATGCATAAGTGTGTTAAGACGGCACCCTTTCCTAGAAATAACAGGGAGCGACTTCTCTGTTTACAACAAGCCCAGATTTCAAGAAGTCTAAAATGATCCTTCAGCTCCACGGATCTCTGTACACTTTTGTGATAGTCGCCAGTTTCATGATTTATTAAATACAACATAAAGCTCATTTTGTAAATCATTTCCCCATTAGAGTCAAAATGGAGGATATTTCAGGGTGGGTGTACCTTGTGATTGACAAGCTATTATGGTTTGATGCTCCACTCTCAGAGTAGTTTGTGAAATCAGAGCTGTCACCATGGTAACCAGGAAAACAAAGTTTTAAAAGACAGGGAAACCTTAAACTATATTTTTAAACCCAAGCTAACAGTAACCCTAAAAATCACACAAATGTGAAAAAAAGCTATGACCTATATGGCTTAAACTTGGTTCTCTGGTGCGAAAGTCAAACTCTCATTAACTACAACAACCTGCCGTGAGATTGGGTTGTGGATGAGCATGCAAGCAAGGTGCCAATGACCAAAATGTTTATCGGACTTATGCATTTTGGTTCAAAGTCTGTGTATGTGATAATTGTTTGAAATTACACAAAAATAATGACTAAATTGTTAAATTCGATTACTACAAGTAATAAATCGCTAAAGAGGTTCCTAAAGTTAGTTAGCTAACACTTGCATACATTACCTCAGTATGGGTTTGAGGCACTTCTTGCCTGGACATCCGTCCTACTTACTTTTACCTACTTACTTACTTTTTAAAAAAAACTTATTATGTCCTTATTGATAAGAATAAAACCAAAACGTTCTTGACAGAAAGAATGAAAAGAAACCCACACAGACAATTTTATGTTTTCGGGCCCATTTCCTGTCCTCCTGAGCTAACTGACTTCACATTTCAAAAATGACATTCCCGGTTTTGTGACACTGACATTGGGAACAAAGAGGTGGTGGTTGTAACAAATCAGACAGAATTTACATGCACATGAATACAACTAATTTAAGAGTGTTGCTTTCATTTCTTCAAAACAAAACAAAACAAAAAAAAAGCCCATAAAAACAAAACAGGTAATAGTAATCCTAGTCTGTGTACAAGGTGAAATTTTTTTTTTCTTTTTAATAAATTTTATAATCATGTAATGAACAGATTAGCTGCCATTTAAGACAAATAAGAATAAAAATCAATATATGCAATAATCTAATTTGATATTTCTCACAAAATCAACACAATCATCTGCCCTTGTACACTTCAGTATTTGCAGTCATACTGGGACTAGTTTGGACCAGGGCCATGAGTTTCACTCATGTTTGCTGGTATGGTAACTGCATAAAGGAATAGTCTTCTTCATATTTGGCTGCTCACATACTCACAAGGGCAAACCACACCGGCTGGGGTCTGTGTATTTGACTTGGCATAGATTTTTACGCTGATAGCCTTCCTGACAAAACGCTGCCAGAGATACACGTCTCCTCCTGCTCTCAACCCGGGATATTTCACACATGTAGTGTCAAAAGTAATAATTAAATATTGGAAATGGCTTGTTAAAGGTTGCAGTTGTTAAGGATAAGGGTTGATAAATGTCATCCATTATTCACTTTTTCACATGAAGCACTTACACTAGCAGTAACATTCAGTTCATAATCCAGCTGTATTAATAGGGGTGGTCACAATGCAGAAGGGTTACATTCTCATCTCTGATCTGCCCTGTGGGAGAAAGACAGATGAAAACCGTTGGAAGTCAGAGACACAGGCAGCTCTGCCTCAGAAAAGCATTTTAATCCCCAGTGAAGCATCTTTATTTTGGACCAATTTCAATATGTCAAACAGGTTTTAAGTGATGAAATGTGGCATCTGTCCAGTGCGAATGCATCATACCTGGTTGTCACGTTTACAGTTCAAGGCGAGCTTTGTTCAGCAGTGATGCGGTTCGGTCATTTGCTCAGGTGTGTCGAAGGCACCACAATGGTACGCTATCGCACAGTAAGTGCTTTTGAATAGGAATTTGTTCATTGTCACATAAGATGGAGAGCCGAGGGGGCTTTGGCATTTGAAAAGGCCATATTTGTGGGCCTCCTCTGTGAGTGTTTACTTTCAAGGACAAATGAAGCCATTGAGTCGCTGCGAGCTGTGAATGAGCTCCTTCTGCACACACAGGCTTTTTAAATGCACATCAAAACAACCTCAGCAAACCCAGGGACACATTCCTCAGGCGTTTAATGTGAGGGCAAATAGGCAACCACTTCAATAAAATACCTCTCGGATGGAATTGCATAAGTCAAAAAAGCATGCTCTAGCCAGGCCGGGGTGAGACTCATGGAGCAAGGCTGGTTGAAATTTTACCTGAAGTTTATAAGGCTATTTGTTTTTCTTTTAATGAAAGAGGATTTATTGTGTTCACAGGTTTACACCAGACATACATGCAACTGGTATGTACGGGTACAAAAACGTTATTGAGAGCAAGCAGAGGCCATCGTTTCCAGAGATGTTGATCAGCGCCACCACCTCAAAGGAGACTTCATTCATCGAATTGCTGTAAACTATACAGAAGAAGAGAAAGAAAACATGTCTATTTTTACGTGTTGTCTTTTTGAGGTTGAACAGACAATAACAAGCCGAGCTCCACGAAGGCCATCCTATTTTAATTATATTGTACCAAAGCTCCCCAGCCCCATCTCCCTCCCTTTTCCGCAACCCCTTCCCTTCACAAACACACACAAAAAGGCATCACATTACACGCTAACATCCCCGCTCCCCGCACCATGTAATTATACAATCTGCAGAAAACATTTATTTTTAGGGTCAGTAAATGTTTGAGTCCTGCTTGTGAGTATGAAGTTGAGAGAAAAAGGCAGGGGTATTTCACTATAAATCTTTAACAAGTCCAGCTTCATTGTCCAGTTTGGTGATTTTATGATCAGTAGGCGTTCACTTGAGCTGAAACCAGTTCCAGCTTCGTCCAAGAAAAGAAACAGAGCCCAGCTTTCTCAGTAACAGGTGTAACTGGTTAAAGCTACTTTGATTACTGTGTAATGGGTGGATTTACAGAGTAAAGGTTGGAATTCTGCGCACAAGTTAGCAATTCAGGGAATATAAATACCATTTTAAAGTTTACTGATATGACGAGGAATTTCAATAATGCATCTGTGCCTTGGACAAACATAAAGTGAAGCAATAATATATCATGATGCCAAGTCAGATATTGTCAGCTTTTATTTCTTTTTTGTGTTGCAATATCAGTGACTTGCACTCAGCTTTCTTCCTCAGCTGAACATAAGCAAATACATGTAGTTAAGAGGCTGATTGTGTCATAAAATCAGCCTGTTTCAAAAAATGTTAAGATTCATTTTCCTTCCATTTTAATGAAGAACTGGACAGAAAGTCTGGCTTGAAAGTCAGAACAGTCTGTGGCGTGCAAATAAATCTGTGAGTCACTGGGATTGGTTGACAGCCCTATCGAAGCCTTAAATATGTAATGCATTATGGCCGTGTAGCTGGAAGCGAAAAGCTTAGTCATAGGATCTTTAACCTCTGCATGAGTAACACATATTTTTTGGACATGAATTTGTGTGTGATATGAAAGTTTCAGAACAGAAAGAGGTTCTATGTGATAACAGATGCTGTACAAATGCTGTTTGGTGCACTGTTTTTTTTCTCTCTTTCACAGTGAGGAAACCCCAAGTAAAACCATTTTCCTGTGCTTTCATTTTTTTTTTCAACAGCTACAGCTGTTTGTGTAACCAACCAATTCAACAAAAGTTTGTATTAATTTACATAGTTGATAAAGCATATAACAACACCTCAAAACTGCATGCATTTAACTGCAACAGCTCCAAATCAACAGTTAAATAATGGTTTTAAAAAACTGCAAAATCGGTGCCGCTGTAAAGATGGCTAATTCTGACTTTTTGAACTTTTTGAACTGTAAAGACTTACCAAAGTAAGTCAAAGTACCTTTTTTATCCCTTACTTGCTGCAGAACACTCTGTCCTGTACTGGCAGACTGTACGAACTGTGCATCACCGGTAACAGTCATTCATCTCGTCTTTCTTGCTGGTAGCAAAAGGACAAGACCGCACATGGTTTCATCTATTATTACTCAACCTAAGTTCATCAAAGAGGCATTTTAATGTTAAACAGAACAAAGAATGAGAAGGGATAATTGCTGCTGGTATAGGCTGTGACTTGCTTTCCAAACGCCTAACGTGATCACGTTTTTCTGATGGCAGACTATTTACAGGTCTTTACATCACATCTCATTGTTTGAGGTGTGCTCGGGCATGATGACTGCAGCGTTAACACTGGGTAATTAGCACATGTTTTATCTGTGAAGTTCATGCGACCTCCAGGACGACTGCAGTGAGTGTACACCTTCTCAGTCGCACAATCGCCTATAACGAATTGCTTGCAAAGGTCAAGGCCTTATCTTGGGTTCAAAATAAATAAAATATTTGCCATAGGAGTTGTTTAATCTGGTGATGTAACTATTTTTAATCTAATCTATAGGAAAGACTGAGTGTATCCCTCCCTATGTGGTTTATCTTATTTACTGCAGTTTATAGGTACCCATTCATCAAAAAAAAATCTGCCTAAGAACCTTTTACCTACTTTTGCACCTATTTGTGTAAAATGAATAATCCTTTAGCAGCTCTTTACTCCTTGGTTGATCTGCAAGTTACTGACTGGTGTGTCCTTGCTGCTACATTTGCCTTAGGTTTTGTTTCTGTGCTGTTAATACCTCAAACAACCCTCAGTTTTCATGCAAAGGTGTCCTAATTATTCTTCTGTCAAGGTTAAAGACCAGAATTGACCTGCCTCCTGGCTTTGGAAAGACCTGCCTGAGGAGCCCCACCTGGACAAATAACTTACAAGTATCGCTCATGTAGTTTCATAAAACTTTGCCTTTGACTTTCTTTATCTGTTTTATAGTTGGAGCTTTTATACACACATGGGGATGGATGATGGGTAAAGCAGAGCGAGTGTTAAACTGAATCTCGACTGATCAAAGGAAGCCGCAACTGGATGAGTAAGGTGCGTCGTTATGAGATCGGCAGGATGTTAATCAGCTGCACACAAGAAATCACTTGCATGCACCAAGAAATCCACTGTGGAACTTCTTTACCACCACAGGAAAGTCGCGCATTGCTTTGTTCAAGGAAGAGTGCACATGAATGAATTCCGTAATCACAGGGCACAGATGCATCCAGATGCTGGAAAACACCTGTTTCTTGTAGCCGAAATCTTTTTTCCTAGCAGTATAAATGAGATTTGCTTCTATTGTCGTTCTTCGTTAGTTTGGGGACAGAGAGAGACCTCAGGGCTTCAGTTTCATTACTGGTACATAGTGTTTGGTGTTGATGAGAGAGGGGAGGGGGGATTGCTTTGCCCAAGATGCTATCAGATGACGGAGCTTTACCTCCACTGGTGTTTTCTGTAATTAAAGAGTGTGCCTAAAAAGCCATGGCCACTAATCACCTCCTCTTGTGGCCTTTCCTGGTCTTGTCTATACACGTCTAAATCATAATTAGGAAGAACATCACTCATTTCAGATCATTTCCTTACAGCTAATTGAAAGAGTAACTCTAATGCATTTGAGTAACATCTATGAAATATGACACTGCAGGACAAAATCCGGAGCCTATGGGAACACCATGCCTTAAGGAAACCACTGAGAAGTCTTGTCTGGTTAAGCTGGAAGCTTATCTACGACACATCTCCAGTGCTGCTTAAAAAGTCTGCAATTGAGGGTTGTCACAAAAGGAGAAGGATGATGAGTTAAGCCAGGCTGCTGGAACGCACAGGCTTACTGCAAAGGTTACAATTTACATCAAACATTGCTCTAAATCTTCATCCCTTCAATTAATGATTTCACAGCATTTGTTTGGTTTCATTTTACAAGACACAGGAACAAAAACCACCTGAGTGAAAACAAGGTGGTGTCCGTTTTGCTTTGTGTCTGAAAATGAATCAGAAAAAACTTGATTGTTGTTACAAGTGAAGGGATTGTTGTATTTGAATGGGGCTCACATGGAATTAAACATAGCCTGCGCATGAGCAACATAATACCTAAACGATGCTGCTCACTGAGAAGTTCGTAACATGATGAAACCTAACCTCTGTTACACCCGGGACTAAAACATCTGGGACAGCAGTCGGTGTTCTGTTTTGTGATGTGACTACAGCGATCAGTCTGATCTCGTCTCCTTTTGGGTGTTCGGTTTGGAAGGCCTGCGAGAGATTAAAGGTTCTTCCAGTGTGCTTCCTCTTCCTCTGATGAAGTGCCCATGCGCCCCTTCTAATTTGCCTCCTCCTGCTGTTTGCTTTGCTCGCAGATTGAAGCCTTTGAAGTGGTGAAGCTCTCCAATGATGCAGACGTACGTGTGCGTGTGCTCTGGGGGGGTTTTTGTACATGTGAATGTACCAGGACCGGTGTGATAATACGAAATATTTGAGTTCAACAAAAGGAAGGTTTCCTGCTGTCCTCATTCCCATGTAACACAATGCAGGTGAACAATAGAGGCAGATTCAACCACCGTCATTATCCACTGAGATCTACTGTGAGCTTGTGAAACATGAGCCCCACACACACATCCCTCCAGTGACTCCGCTGACGAGGTAACCTCTCACCTATCTGTATGACCATCAGTATAGGGTTGTGTTTAAGTGTTGTGTTTCAAAATGCTACTGTATATAGTTTGTTTTTATTTTGTTTTACACATAGAAGAATAGATACAGTACATATTTCAAACGCCCCCCAGATCTCTTTCATGCTGATTATGCAACGCCTAACATGACCCATGCTCATTTTTCAGCCATAACCAAGCTTCTCCCAAGCTTGTAGCATTAGCACTGGGTCCAGCCTGTTTAGTGGTCTCGATATTTAATTATGCAGTGACCGAAATCGAAAGTATCACTTTAAAGTTTCACCTCAGAGAGAAATAAATGTCCAAAATTAGCCTCGCACTTGTCTCTCTTCTGCTTCAAAGTTCTCTAAAAGTGAGGCTTGGCTGGTTTCTGAGCCTGCTGATGGACATTAAAACACTCCCTGATCTGATAGCAGAACAGTCTATGATTAGTTGAGGGGAAACAATGGCTTTAAAAGGAGCACAAGAAAGAATTCAAAACACTGATATGCAGAGAGAAAGAGAGCGCCAAGGCAGATATTGATTGGAACGGTTAATTACAGCATCCTGCAGGAACAACTTGGAGTCCAAACATAAGTGTGGCACAGCTGAGGTGGGGTAGATAAGTGCATTTAAACACAGGTTTGTTTCAATCTAGCGTGTCAGTACACAGGCAGTGTGCAAACAACAGTCTCGAGCATGTCAGTGCTAATGTAAACTCATTGAAAAATCCAAACTCTAGTATATATCTGAAACTTAAAACATAAGCATAAAGGAATCACTCAATATTCAATTTTACATGTTCTTGGAGTGAGCCGGTGTCTGCTGGGAAAAGATTAAAACATGTATTCCAACATCCAAACACACAAAAGACACCACAGACATAAAATGTTGGCAAATCTCGGTTTCACCCATTTATTCTGGTCATGTCCACAAAACATTTGTTGTAAACTTTTTCAGACTTTGTGTCTGTGCTACCCTTTTTTTAACCTTTGGGTATTCAGCTTTGGAATTATATGACTTTGCTTTGGTTTGACAAAATAATACAGGGGAAAGGCCATCCTTTGGAAGATCTAACAAGGACAAAATGTGTGTTGGCAGATTTTTTTTTCCACTTGTTATGGTTAAGGTTTTTAGAGCTCAATACATACCGATGTACATTATATGATTATTTTTTTCAGTTCATTGTCTGTGTTTCATCCAAAGCGTCACTGTGACAGCAGAAACATGCTACTGAGCGTCTGCAGTGTTTTCAGCCATTGAGCCTAGAGCAGCAAAAACATGTCGTAGCAACAAAGCTGCTAAAACCGCAGTCACTTTTAGCATCCTCATGTGTTATGTGACCTGAATGCAGTCTCTGTTTTTATATATGAGCCATGTGAAAAAGGAAGTTTTCATGCTTTCCAGTGAAAGAACCAAACACACCCCATGGTTCGGTACCTTGGAGAACCATTAGCAGCAATAAGTTGAAGTACATGTTTTCTGTATAACTTTATCAGTTTCTCACATTGTGGAGGAATTCTGCACCACTCTTCTTTACAGTGTTGCTTTGTTTTATTAAGGTTTGCAGACCTTTTGTTGATGCACAGCTCTCTTAAGGTCCCGCAACAGCATTTCAGTCAGGTAGAGGTCTGCACTTTGCCTGGGTCACTGTAAGACCTTTATTCTTTCTTTTTGCACCCATCCTGTTGTAGATTTCCTGGGAAGATTGTGGCATCGAGGTACACACCCTTAATCTAACTGCCAAAACTTCTGCTTTTATAGAGATGCTCACACTTGCTGATGATCAGTTAAAATCAAGTGCATTTGATTAGCGGCACCTGGCTGCTCCTATCGAAGCGGTAAGGGTGAACTTTTTACAGGACTTCATAGACTCTTGTGAAGCCTTTCTTTTTCACATGACTGCGTATATCATTCACTTTCACTGGACTGGGCCACATGTTGTCAATCGAAACAGCTGCAATGCTTCCACATTTTTGTTGGGGTATTTTCCACAGATTGTCAGGTGGTCCCCATTTCAGGAAGTCAACATAACCAACAAGCTGTTGGCAGCCGAGTCCCCTCATAGCCATCAGTAATACAATAATACAAGGGCCCCCTGACAATGCAAGTGGCCCCCAACAATGCAGGGCTCCCATTAACATAGACAGGGAACTAAAGCAGCAATCAATTCAGGACTCCCAAAGAGACAGACCAGGACTGCAGACGTCTGGGCTGGGGATTTAACTGGAGGCCTAAGGCCGTCATACCTGACTGTAGGCAACCTGAGACACAGACGGGGGAAGGAGAGTGAGCTGCGGAGACATTTGGAGGGTTGAATGCATTGTAGTCTAATCTTTTGGGAACAAAATAATCTAAGCAGCAAACCATTAAAAACAGCTGTTGGTGATTTCCCTTGCATCTCCATTTTTGTTGTTTAATTATGCTGCAAATTTCGGGGATAAACATTCAGCAGCCACACAGGGAAGTAGAAGATTTTAAGGCTTCTTCTCTTATTGGAGGCAAAGTGGGATAGTATGGACCAGAGCAGGTTTTCTAAAAAAGCATCAGTAGAGACTCCTAGTATCAGATACCGCTCCCAAAACATATACCCTAACAACATATAACACTTAGACATTATGATTAATGATACTGGTCCAGACCAAAGGTCTCAAGCAGGTTGAATTTGTTGTTTTTAACATGTTGTGTCAAGAACGGTCATCAGGAATGTTTAGTCTTCCCTTATCACGATCTCAATACTGCAGCATAATCAAATATTTTTCATCATTTTATTACTATTTGTGACTTTTATTTTGAAATGTACTTGTTAGCTCTGACTCTTACTCTACTAAGAGGATAAGAGGCATTAGCAAATTTAGAATCAAACCTCACGTGAAAAGCAAGAAAAAGCAATCGTCGGGAGATACAGTACATCGTTTTCCAGCCTTAAAATATAAGAAAGGAAAATCTAAACTCAATTCAATTCAATTCAATTTTATTTATATAGCGCCAAATCACAACAACAGTCGCCTCAAGGCGCTTTATAATGTACAGTAGATCGTACAATAATAGATACAGAGAAAACCCAACAATCATATGACCCCTATGAGCAAGCACTTTCGCGACAGTGGGAAGGAAAAACTCCCTTTTAAACAAATGAAAGAGTTAAAAAAAATGTGCATGCACGTATGCATCTGTTTTTCAGTTGTGTGTGCACACGTGTGCATGTGTTTTTCTGACACTCTGCATAAATATTTGCCATCTCTAACCAAATGAGTGTGCTGATGTGGATTTAAAAGCTAACATTACAGAGGATGAAATAATGAGCTTGTGGTTTCAGGGAGCTGGAGGGAAACACGCTTGGACAAATAAGGACGGCGAGTAAATGGGGCTTTTGTTGAGCTCCCTGATACTTCTCGCTCTGCACAAACAGAAAGGAGGTGTCGCAGGTGATTAGGAAAACAAATGTCAAGTTCTTTCAGTCTGCTATCAACTCTTCTATGCACAATCCTGCACAGGTGCATAGTGCGTTTGTGTTTAAGTAAGTGAGTGTGGTTTTGCTGTTTGACTCAATGTAACCTCCTCCTAACACATGTTACTCTCTTTTTGTCTCCAGAGATAAAGTTTGGCTAAATCTCACCAACATTTGTTGTTTCGGTCTCAGACACCGGGACACGTATTCTGAGTCCGAGAGCCACTTCAAAGTGGCAGATTAGTTGAACAAACTGTTTCTTTCTACAAAGCCATCAAACAAGTTAAGGTTCCCTATGTTTCCTTCTCAAACAGTTTCAGTCAGGAGTTGCATGAAGTGGAACAGAAAGATCCCATGCACCCAAAGACCCACTGAGCTGCAGGGAATTTTACGCAGTTGTCTCTGAGAATATCATTCCTTTAACTTGCCTTACCTGTGTGACTTAATGCTTCTCATGATGGGTAAATAATTACAAAATAGCAGGCCTGTGCTGCACAGATTGTTCTACTTTAAAAGGCAGACGCAATGTACCCAGTGCGTCTTTTGTTTATTTTTCTTTCTGTCAACAGAAGTGCATATGTTATTTATGATGCTCATAAAAATACTTGCAGAGCTTAAAATTTTTTTTCCTGGGATGTTCTGTACAAGTAGCTCTGCGGTCGATTGTTTCTATAACCATTTTAGTGTCTTAAGATGTAAACAAAGCAGGAAAACTACTGAACAATTTCCAAGGGTTTTTTCACTTAAATGGACATTTTTCTGTGTTGTGTGTATCTCCAGGAGGCAACAGTATAGGTTTGAAACCTGTAGATATAAAAAGAAAAGGAAACAAGCAGATTTGTAACATAATATGTGCGTCACTGAATCGGTTTGGATAATAATAATTAAAAAAAAAGAAATGTAATAAAAATTTTTTAACAACCACAGTAAAAATATGCTGGCATACAGTTCACCCAAAGACTTTTATGTGTCTGCTTCAAAGGCGACATGAATCTGTGCCTGTTACTATAAAAGCACTTTGAGGGTGCGGTTAAAGATGATACCTGAACAGACAGGTAAACACACACATGGAATGTAGTAATACTTTTATAAGCCTGTTCAACACAAAACACACCTACACATCGTCTTACACGTCTACAAAAACATGTCCATGGTTGATTTATAGGCATAACCTACACACAAGTGTCTGGTAGAAATCTCGCTATCATCCAACTGCTGTGTGCTCAACGTATAGTCGTGACATTAATCACGCTGAAAAATTTAAACTTGAGGCGATCAAGCCGCTCACAAAAACCTCTTGACACTGATGAATCAGCTTCACCTTATCAATGGAAATACGGATAAGTTTAAAATGAAAAAAAAAAAAGCAAATTACTGCAAAGCTAATGTCAACGCCTAATGCTTTGCAAACAGTTGTGACATTCTCTGAACTTTGCATTTAGCTTGGATGATAGCAGGCATATTATCAGCTGTGAGAGTGAAAAAAAGCTTGCTGATTTCTCCGAAATGCACTAGGGCAAAAAAAAATGGGGGGATTAATAAATAACAGGTTGAATTTCTGTAGATTTCTCATATCCTTTCTTATTTTTTCTTCAATCTTAAATTGATTTTTTTTTTAACCATTTCTATTTGGACTACTTATAGAATCTGATATTCAAACTTGCACCAAGCCTACCACCTGGAAAATGTCAGCATTTCCTCAGCCCCTCTTCTGAGAATTTGTCATCATTATTACCCGCTGAGCCAGTGTTAGCAAGACGCAACACGAAAAGCAACAAGGGAGAGAAGGCATAACTGCTGAGGTGACTGATAGCTGGAGACATTTCACATTTACTTCAAAGAGAAAAGTGAAGCTGAGATGGATTTATCCATCTAACAATTGAAACCCGTTTATACAGGCTCATAGAGAACACACTGCTTCCAAAAACTGACATATTTTTGTTACCCTACTAGTGTTTGCATTGCTCTGTCATTTGTCAGGAAAAGTGGAACTTTTTCACTGACAAATGAGCAATTACTTTACAAAATAAGCAACGCCAAGAAACTTGTGTTTGTGGTTTCTGCTGCATCTTCAGTACCTGTGCCTCATTTCTGTCTGTCTTCTTTAATACATCTGGATCTTTAGAATCAAGTGACACATCTATCATTATCTCTGGGGTCAGGCTTGGGGCGCTGAGCCATCTCCATGCATGAGGAGAATCCTGTTCTTACTCATGTTTATCACTGCAGTGCTGAGGAGCTGCTGAATGAGGTCAGTGTAAACCGGGGATTAACCCTTCCCTCTTTCTGGTTGACCAGGGGGTCATGGGGAGCTCTCGAGCATCTCACTCAACTCTCTTGTTTTTACTTCTTTTGTCTTGAGGAACATCTAAAATATTTCAACCATTTAAACAGCGTTTGTCGAGAGGTTTCCCTGCTGTTGGTGCGGATGAGACCTCACTGGTTCTCCGATTTAGGAGACGCCAGGTGTCTCCATAAATTCACTCCAAGGAGTTAAGATTAGAATCTCTTTTCTTTAAGCACTCTCTGAGATCCCTGCACTGGTGTTTTTCCTACATCATTATAATAATGTTTGCCTAGGATCAACATTGCAACTGACTAAAATATCCGAATCTTTAGCCAACTGTATTACTAACGCTAATTCAGATAGCTAATGCTAATTGTAGCTCAGGAGGTAGAGCAGGTCATCTACTAATCAGGTTGATAGTTCAATCCCTGGCTGCTCCAGTCATCGTGTCAAAGTATCCTTGGGAGAGATACTAAACCTGAAGTTGTATTGGAGTGTGAATATTAGGTAGAAATAACATAGAAAAAGTGCTTGTTTGAATTGTGCGAATGGGGCATGTTGTGTGCTTTGCATGTTCAAAGTAGAGTGGAAAAACTCCATATATGAATCAGTCCAGATACCATTTACAAATACCGGTAGCTAAGAGATTAGCTAATGCTATTAAAAACTATCACTAGTAAACCAACTTGAATAACGTAAACTTGGCCAACAGGAAACCTACTGTAACTTGTCTAATATACTTATTATATTAATAAATTAACAAATATAACAGTTGGAATGCTTATCATTTGTTCAGGAAGAGAATTTTATATAAACAAAGGCAATTTTCTTTCTTTTTTCCCCCTACATAGTGAAGCTGTGACATCACAACAACATGACTGGTCAGTCACAATGTTCATACTGGACCAACATTAATATGATAATGCAGGAACAACACCGACACGTCTGTGTGGTTGAAAAAGTGACGCCACTTCACATTTGGAGCCCATGTGTTGCTCACTAAAACTGTCACATGGACAGGAGAGGGATAACGATAGCTTGCATTGACTGCAAAGCCACACAGCGCTTCAGATTACATCAAACAGCAGAAAATCAGCTTAGGCAGAAAACGCTGTGTTGATTGAAATTTACTTCAAAACAAAAAGGTTTGTTTTGAATCACGGGTAAAGGATCATCAGTCATTTTTTTTTCCATGAGTTTTTTTGTCCTGAAAGTGTAGCAATGGAAGCAAATAAGAAAAAGCATGTGTGAATTCCAATATTACATTTGGTTTCTAATTTATTACTGTGTAATTGTTTTTAAAGCGACAAGTTTATAGCTATTTCCGCTGCCAAACAGTGCTAATGATGGAGAATTTTTATACAACATCTTATCATTTGTGGGCAGTTACACATGAAATTATCACATTACTCATGCAATAATTAACTGTGCAATCAGCAAATAACATATGGAGGCTAAAGGTCTACTAGGAGACTTTCTATGAATTGCCCTGAACTTGGTCTGAGGACACTCTGGAGCTCCCTCTGGCCATCGTGACCTCCCAGGCAGTGTTTGCTCTCTGGAACAGCATGAGCATGTTTTCACTGTGGATCCTGGGCTCATAAAACACGCTAATTAGAGGGCATCCTTTAGCTAAGAGCAGCTATCAGTCAGTCATTTTATGTTTATGACCATTTTTTCTGTTGCTGTAAAACTCTGCTGAAGTGGTGTATATCAGACTTAAGGAGCCCTGGGAAGAGATAAGATACATATAATGTCTGTGTATCAGCACTGAGGCTAAGCCTGTCTCTGCTGAGCTGTAACCCTTGGTCAGGTACCAACACACGCCATTGACATTGCCCACGCATGTTTCCAAACCAAAGAACTCTGCATGGGCTTATGTAGAAGTATGTTATTCAAAATATCACTGGCATAATCTTCATGAGCAGGCTTTGGAATCACAAGTTGATTCCATCTTTAATGTTAAAGACATCCTCAACTGGCAGGCAAGATGCAAGAGAAGAAAAAGACGGATTAATTAGCGTAGCAAAAAGTTGCACATTTACTGTACTGCATGAGAAAAGAACGACACTTCAGGTCCCATCGAGCAAGCATGAGTGAGTCACAGCAACTTGGGCAAACATCGTTGTCTGCCGTGACTCATAACCACTGACACATGGGTATCCAGAACACGTGGATAGGTGCACAGCAGACAAGCCCAGGCATAGGGTTGCAGCCATTTACACCTGAATTAATCCCTAAATCTACCTCACACCAAACCATCCTCAAGTGTGTAAACACGTGAATATGCATGTGAATGCATACCAGGCTTTTGTTTCATGCACTTTTTTTATTTTAAATTCTTTGTTGTCTTTCAACAGAGTGTGTGTATCTGGATTAGTTCTTCTTAGCCTTCCTGCAGCAAGATCCTGCTCCTCCACCTGCTCACATGGTCATACACGCTTGTGATTAACAGCCCAGTGCAAACAGCAACCTCTGACTCATTGCATCAATATGTAGGCTGTCTTCTGTCTTTTGGCTCTCAACACTTCCCATCACACTGTTCAAGTCTTTCCTAACAAAGGGTGGGAAAACGTCCCTTGGGTACGTTCTACAAAGTTCAAAGAAATGTGTGCAACTTTCTAACTTAATTTCTGCTTCTATGGCTGGTTGTCTCTTTCTTCCAGTTCCAGGTTTGGAAAAGCAAACACACCTGTCACCCAGGCAGTTATGGTAGCTTTATATATCCTGACTTCCTTTTCGAACAGGATAAGAGATTAAACTTTTGCACTGAGCAAAGGCAACATCTTCTCCAAGTTCATATAACCCAGTGTGGTGTATTACACCTTGTTGTATTTTCATAAGTTGTTTTTCGGGCGCTGTGATGTGCGTTTTTGTTGAACTATTTGTATGGTTACTGTTGGGCTGGATTGTTTGGTTTAGGCTGCTCCCACAGAGTGAAACAGGGCAAGCTTTCTTCATCATGACATTAGGTGAGACTCCAAGCCAAATGCTGATTGACTTTAGAGCATTCACTCCTCCCGGTTGAAGCTTTTTGTTGTATAATGTGTGCCCATAAAGCTGTTAAATCATTTGGTGGAATGTGGTATTCCCTGCTGATGCCTTCAGGGCAATAAAAAGAACAAAACCTGCTGTACACTTTTATTCTTGTGGGATAATGTAAAAGCTTTTAAAATCTCTTTTTTTTTCCAGCAACAGCAAAAAAAATGTGTTGGTGTGAAGGGTTTTTATTTGATTTGACATGCTTCCACAATATTCCTGAGACTGTTTACTTGTAAGTTATTTAGCACAATTTATTTAAGTGAACCAACGTGTTCTTGGTTCCCAGGTTCCCTCAACCTATCCCATTCAAATAATTTAACTTTTATTTAAGTGTACTTCATTTGATAAAAATGCCTGGCCAACGTTTAAATCACAACTAAACTGTAGCCAGCAAAAGTTCTCCCAGTTAACAAACGCACAATTTATAACCCATTTCATTGATCTTGTCATCAGGCTACTTGCTTTTTACTTAAATTGAGAGTAGCATTAGGCCAGGCAGGCCATGAAGTCAAGGTCAGCCAGCAATCGAAGCACGTATGCTCATTTCGTTGCCAACCTGTATTGGCAGATGTCTCATCTGTCACCATTTCAATCCACTTGATCCAGCTGGCAGCTCTCATTAAGGGCTGGGTCAAGCTGCTTTGCAACCCACCTCCAGCCCAACTACTCCTTTTTATGCTTTGTCACATGTGTTGGTGCTGCTCCTGGCTTTATTCTTTGCTCAGGGGATCTTTCTGTTGCTTTCGCCACATGCACCTGGGCAGAGGGGGAGACTATGGATAGATGGAAGATTCTTTTAACTAAAGCAGACTGGGCTGAACTGCTTTTATGGCCCACACCTTAAAGAAAAAGAGAGAATAAAATCTGAAAATTCTCACACAAGGAACTAACTGAGTTCTAGTTGTTTATAATAGTGTGTGCTGGAAGCAGGTATAACAGGTCTGTGGGCTCTAGCAGTCTCTGGCAGGACAGAAAATGTGCCCAGCACTGCGAAGACTTACTAACACAAACATGTAAAAATGCTAAGGTAAGAGGAGTCGCTGTAACTGTTCCTGCAGCAGACAACAGCAGACTGCAGTGAGGGGGCTCGTCTCAGACTAAATCTTAGCATATACTCAGTGAGCTTGGTGCAAATAACCAGCAATTTCTGAGCTTTAGAGCTTCAGCTGCTTGGCAAATATTTACTAGCTGTTAGTGTGGCAGCACAAGTTAATGAAATAGAATCAAATTCCAGAGAAATAAAAACTTTAAACTTCTTTTTTTAAAAATCAAATAAAGCAAAATTAGGATAAAGTATTAACTGAGAACAATTATTTTATGCCCTCTACCCCTGTAAAGCCTTCTTTCTACAGTAAATGCAATGGTAAATCTGAGATACTTTATGGTGTAACATTTCAGAGGAAAATGGAGGAAAAACAGCTTGGAAAGTTATGGATTTTTACAGTGAAAGTATACAGATGTAGCCA
The DNA here is from genome assembly GCA_015107715.1 of Tylochromis polylepis. Taxonomy (NCBI): domain Eukaryota; kingdom Metazoa; phylum Chordata; class Actinopteri; order Cichliformes; family Cichlidae; genus Tylochromis; species Tylochromis polylepis. Next base: position 61,579 of record VVHJ01016481.1, read on the forward strand.
ATTAGGAGGAACTTGCCCCGCTGCGCTCACAACACAGCTGGTCCATGTCAGATCCGTGCTGGAAATAAAATATGTGGTATGTAGAGCCAAGAAACTGTTGTAGTGTAGTTATGAAAGTTATGGGGCTGATAAAGAGAAATCCTGATCAAGTGCACAAATGAAGCTATAAAACATCTGCCCCTAACATCTGCAACATGAACTGGTTATCCAGATAAATCTGACAAGACGAGTGGATGTTTCAAAATCATTTTCACATTTTGTCCTTTACAAAACTCTCCTCAGTGAACATTTCTCATCTGCTGCTGTTCTTTCCACAGAAAACTCACCCTTGTCTTGGCTGGAAAGCGTAGGTTTATGTAGCGCAGGTATGACCAGTTTTGCGGACACTCACGGGGTTCTCAGGATGAGTACGAGGTCCCCAGGTCCTGATACCACAGTGCTAGTCTCTCACAAAGAATAGGATACATTTGCTCTCTTTTTCCTTTTTTTCCCCCCAGGGTCACATAAACATCAACGCCAGACCTGAGTGGGATCAAAGTGCTCATTAAAGAAGCCCACAACCCTGAGAAATGGCAGACCAAATAGCAAACCATGGTGGCGGGTAAAAACTAAATTTGGAACAAGGGCACGCATTCATTTCCCAGGAATGGGGTGTCTTAGGCAATTGCCATTGAGCAATGACAGTGTTTTAAACAGTAGCGTTTTAAGGCTACAGCAAAAGACAAAGTTTTAATAGACAGATAGATAACTGAGTCAGGGTAGTTCATACATACTCAAGCAGTCTATAAACAATGTGACCTAAACCTTTATTTAAAATAATAATAATAATATGGAAAGAAAATGTGCATTACATCTAATTTTCATGCCTCAGAGGTGTCATAGTTTCTGCTCATTTAACGGTTTCCGCCAGCTGGACTGAAATAGTGGAAATGTTGTGTTTGTTTGTGTAACTGAAACACAAAGAGCCATCTGTTGTAAGTGGTTAAAAACACAAGTGTGATTCACAGTTGGCCACTGATTGAAATCAATCAGTTTTTTCTTTCAGGGGTTATGATCAGAATGACACTGACTTTTTTTAAGCTGTTGCCAAGCTGAAAAAAACACTTTTGATGTGGGCTGTGAGTGAAAGCAAAAAAAAAGACCCAAGCACAACTGTATATCACCACTTGCAAGCTTCCTAAACGCTCAATCAGAGAAATGTTAACATTTGTGTGAGGGACAATAGGTTTTCCATTTGCAAATGTAAATCACAATGACCTTGTGTAAACAGAGGGAATGAAACAATCTGGAATCATCTGTTGATTCAGATTTCTATTTGAGTCTTTGTGATTATGGCTTCCCCACCATTGCTCTGTAATTATAGACTGCTCTCCTCAGCAGCGAGGTTCACATTACAAGTGTGGTTATCGACATGTGTATGAGAGTGAGTGAGAATGTGTGAGAGTGAGTGTACGTGACAGGCATACAGGAATATAGTGCAGCCTGAGCGTGCCTGTGGTTGACCTGTTACTCTTAATGTCCACTGAAGAGGCTTAATTATCACAAATAATGCCTGTGGTGAGACTTATTATATACGGTGTGATATGTGAGTGATGACAGGTGTGTTTTTTAGTGTAGAGAAAGTAACCCATTTACTCAGGCTCTACTAATGTACTCTTTTCAAAGTATATTAATAGCACAGTAGTTAAAAGGTCTTGAGGCGCTTTATGAATAAAATTCATTTTATTTATGAATAAACACATGGACGCATGACATAAATCCATACTATAGTAAAACTCATCCCATGTTTTTGCAAGTATGTCTGGAGTCATTGCTTATTTTTTAAAAGCCTGTACTGGATACCAACAGTAGAGGCAACTTTAGAAACATTTTAGTGTATTAACTGTTAGATTGGTGACTTGTGTCTAGAGACAGGTTCCTGCCCCACTGCAAAAGTAAATTGGATAAGCGGAAGAAAACTCATCAATGGGTCGATGGTTCTATCAGATCTGGAGGAATTACTCCAACTTGTGTTTGTACACATTAGAAAATTATATTATAAAGGAAGTAAGTGTTTAGTGACACATAAGGTTGCCTGTGGTAATGACAAATGTTAAATCAAAACATAGACTGTCTATAACAAATGGCCATAGCAACCGTGACATCCTCAATGGGTTTGTGGCCTACTATTTTGAACCCTCGGAATTACCATTACAGCCATTATGATGTTGATTTGATTAGCCAGAAGTGACCACATTCAAATGACAGAGTGCTTAATCATTGGCTAATGTTTGCTAGCTTTATTTTAAAGGCCTATCCATACACGCTTGCACAGATGCAGAGATACCGGCTAATTAGTGCTAACATCTCACTGTGATACGTGAAATCTCTGTCTGTCTGTGTGTTTGTTCAATTGTCCAGCAACTCCTTCTATATGATCAGGGGTTGAGCAAACAAACATGGGTCACAAGTAAGATTGTTCTTGACTTCATGTCCTTCTTAGGTTCTTGTCCGTATCCAACATTATGATAACATCATGCTGCCTTGAAACCACCTCACAATTTGCTAAAATGACTAATTTTTTCCATGTATGTCCCTAGAACACCTTACAAAACCATTGTATCATTTTCAGTTCACAGCCAACGTCACAAAAAGGCTGGACAAAACTATAGCACATGCATGTACTAGTATAGATAAAATACAACTAGAATTTCATTCACCATAAAACAGGAACACAGTGAGACATACTATTTGCCAGATAACAAGAAAAATTACTGAGTAGTTCTGGTTAAGTGTAGTAGACAGCTATCACCTACAAACACCCGTGTTGTGGAACCCACTTTTGATTTGAAGCAGCTTTATTTGTGCATAACTTCAACTCTTAATGCATTTTAAATATCCAAGATTTATAAAAATTCAGCCCCTGTACAGGTTTTGTGGATGGATTCATTAGCTAGAGAGCAAAACAGTTTTTGGATGTGTAAACATGTAAATTTGTCTGTAAACATGTTTATTTCTGTGGTAAAGTTGGCACTATTGGAATTAACTCGCAAAGAAGTGGCCATTTAAGGAACAGCACTTGGCTTCATTTTTGTTTCATACTAAACTTGTAACTAAATACTGGAAATTTGTGCATGCACCAGTTTTTCTGTCTACATTAAGTGCACTACATGCATGCACCAGTTGTTGTGAGCCCTTTGTGTGTTGGTACACAGGTTTAATCCCATGAGGGAAAGGAGGAAAAAAGAACAAAAGGGTCTGTGTTTAAAAATACATGGAAAGGCATTCCTTAAAAAATGGGTCTGACATGTTTAAAAAAATATTTCATAGACAGTACTAATCTCATAACACTCTGGCCTCTATTTACTTTTAGTACGTACTTTGTAGTGAAATGTTTACATAATACAGAGATTCAGAGTTGCTATCACATATACTTTTATTTCTTCTCTTTAGTTTTTTAGTGCATTTTATTCAAAGTTTAAACACAACATAGAATTCTACATTATGGTGCAACAAGTTGATCAGAAATCTACATGTGGCCTTGGTTTAAATGCATGAATTAAATTGTAAAGGCTGATTTTTATTTGTTTTTTGTGCTTTTGCTTAAATTAAAAACTCCTTATTGTTTTCTGACTGTGGCCAAACTCACTAAAGAATTAAGCCAAGTGCTGTTTCCTCAGTGTAACAGCAGAAGTTTTATAGAGAAACTCAGGCTCTCAGGTTAAACCACATTTTAACTGTGGAATTTTGATTCTCCAGAGAAGTCATCAGTCAAACAGAGGACAGGACTAAGCTGTAGCTCCTTTAAGCTCAAGAGACAGTGCCAACAGTTGCACTTTTTAACTGTAGATAAAGATATTCCCAGATGAGGTTTAGACATGCCTAAGGCCAAATGATGAATTAGGCTATTCACCTCTCCTGAATCCACACAGACCTCTGTGTGTTTTGTCACATGAAAACACAACGTTGCCTCTTGTACCTCGGGCCCAAGTATGTAAAAACAGAGGAAATAGCTGAAAGAAAAGGTGTCATTTTTCTTCATCTGAAGGAACGCATGTCTGTGTGTGTGTGTGAGGGTCTGCATGTACGACTCGGCTACAGAGAGTGAGAAAAAGTAAGAGCGCCTGCATGCATGAGAAACACATGGAGGGAAAGTGAGAGCGAGAAGGGAGAAAGAGAAACTGGCCTCTAATTTGCTGATCTCAGCTGATTACATTTTCCCGTCCAGACGGTAGACATTCCTCCAACCTGTGGCCACAGCCATTGGGCCCCACAGTTTTAACTCTGCACCAGAGCACCATCAGAGATAAACAATCCTTGGTCTATGCAGGCCACAGAAACAGGTGGGCGTGAGGGGTGAGACTGGTCACTGAAAGGCTGAAACTCTTCAGCAACAGTTTGGAGAGGCAAGAATTCAGACTTGACCCTGATTTTTTTTCTCACAAACATCAAAAAGGGAAAAACGATCCCCTTGTGGTTTCTTTTTTGTTTTGATGGCTGTGAAAACGCACGACATCTGCCCCTCAAAAAGTTAAACATCAGATCTATTCGCTTCTGTAATTAAAGCCTCTGAAAGTGATCTGAACGAGTTGATCAGAGCGAAGCTATAATTCCGGCAGGCAGTAAACCACTTCACACTGTTAGGTTGTCACAGGCTTGTGAAACAGCCGTCTCCCCTGACCAGTTACACGAGCGAAGATGTGACATGGCAGAAATGAGTCAGTTTCAGAGTAAATCCATGCCTCTGCATGTGTCAGTGTTTGTGTTTAAGCATTTCCTCTCCCTTTTCTCAGCACTGCTGTGCAGTGCTGAGAAAAGATTCAGATGCAGAGTAAAAGACCAACTGATAAAATAAATCTTGTATTCTTAATCACAAATACAAGCTGAAGTAAAACACATAGTACTATTAGTAAAATGTAGAAGATGAAGTGTAAATGTTTAGACTTAGTTCGTAGGTCAATATTTAAGATACTGACGAATTGGATTACCTTGCATTTTGTAGGTCAACCTCGTGCCACCAAAGCAACTCTGACCCGACTGGGCATGAACAGGGGACCTCTGCTGGTCATCCTGCAGGTATCTGGCACTGACACATCGGAGGAGGATCCCTTAGATTCTGTGAGGTTTTGGAGCGGGGCCTCCGATGATCCGCTTCATTCTGATGCATTCCGCAGATGCTGGATCAGATTGAGATGTGGACAATCTCCAACACCTTGGCCTCTTTGTGATGCTCTTAGAGCCATTCCTGAACAGCTTTTTTGATGTGAAAGGGACAATGTCCTGGAGAGGGATGCCTGAGAATGGGAATACTGGCAAAACTGTGTGGTGATGAGGGTGTGAAATGACAAGAAACATCAACATGAATGTCAGAGCAATCTGATATAGACTACACCTGCCAGTGGTTTTAATGTGTCCAGTCAGTGTATACATAAAGTGTATACCCTCGCTAAAAAACTCTGTGAGATGACTAATGGGGGAAGACAAAGAAAAACACAAACCTATGTCTAAAACTACCATAAAATAGTTTTTGTTATTAGATTAAAAAGCAAGCAGATGTCAGATAAATATATTCAAGAGAGAAACTGTGATGGGAAAGAATTACAAAGCAGCATAAATCCCAAAAAGCTGATTCTGTTCAACTGGATGTCCAGTTGAACAGAATCAGCTTTTTGGGATGATTGAGCATGCATCAAGACAAGGCAGCATAATATTAAAATGCTCTGTGAAGGAATCTCAAAACAGTGTTTGAGTTACTGTCCTTAGTTAATTTCCACCACACGGACACATACACACAGTCAAAACACACACCTCGCTCCAACAACACCATCAGTTTTTCCTCCACAAAGGCCACAAAGGTCAGGGAAACACTGGCAGCATGTCAGCCCACCCTCCCTTCTCTGCTCCTCGGCAGGCCATACATTTACTATCAACAGGAAACATCTTTCGCAGTAAAGGAAGTGTTACTCTCTAATTGGCCTGATGTGATTCACCGACCCGGCTGCGCTCAGCCAATGGGAGGGGGGTTATTTTGAGAGTTGGTATATAAGAACAGAAGCCTTTCCAGAAAGCTTAGACGGCACAAAGTTTTAACACTGACTACACGGCGTTCTCTCAGTTCAACTTCTGCAAATGTGTTAAGACTGTATATAGACGCATTACTAAGCACATCTGGTTTCGTTGTTGTTTCATGGATCCCATAACACATCACAAAACCACAGTCTAAGCAAAAAAAGATGGGGGAAACCCAGAGTACCAAAAAAAAAAAAACTAACCTCATTATGATTCTTCAGTCCTGGCAAAAGCAAATCTTTTCACACAGTTTATGAATAGAGAAAAATGAATGAATGTATCCAGTAGCCTATTGACTGTGACTATGATTCAAGGCATAAATCATACACACGCATGAAAGTGAGAGGAATTTCAGTTGAAAAAAGATTGATAGATAATCTCTCTCTTTTTTCATAGGTATTCACTTTTGGAGCTGTGCCTTGTGACAGAGCAGTCACCTCTTTAGCTGTCACTTATGCCACAGTTTCTTTTTTTCACTCTGAACATTCCAAAAGGTGATTGTTCTTCCCGAATTTAACTTTTTTTTCTGCTTCAGTGGACTGCAAGAGACATGAGAACAGAGCCAAAAATATCATTACATAGAGGGTGACATCAGGGGAGCGCGGCCTAGCGACGGGGAGCTATGACGGAGTTCCCTGATTAGTGAGTTACCATGCCGAGACAAAGGGCCTCTGAAATCACAGGAAACAGAACAATCAAAGAGCCCTCGCACATTCCAAGAAAAGCACAGAGCCACAGAAACACAACATGATCTAGGACATTGCTGCGTCTGAACATCTGATGAAAGCTTTAGTTTGAGCAAGTGCGGTGAATTATTAGTAAAAAGTGACTCAGAAGACAAAGAGAAATGACTTAAATTACTCAGGCGAATACATAAGGCGCTATCTTCGATATCGTTTCTTCACATACGCTTGCTGAGAGATGGGAAAAATTTTTTAAAAGACATGAAACTCAACCTTATTTAGATTAGAACTGACCCTAATTATAAAAATCTGTCTTGCAGTCTCAGTGAAAGATATTTCCATGCACCCACAGATGCAAAACCCCCAAACCCTCCAAACTGTGGGGTCTCCCACCTCAAAAAAAGAAACAAAAACCTCCATCAGACCCACACAACTTCATCGTGATCCATTAGATCTCAGCCTGGACTCAGGAAATAACGGGCTCTTTCCCTTTCTCCAAAATGGCAGCTTTGTTTCCGCAGCACTGGTTTGCTGGATTAGAACAATTCCCCACCAGCCCATAATTTGTGGCATTTTCATAACACGACACACCCTGCCATACATTTCTATTATAACCCCAGTTTGTCTTCTGATGAGGATATTTCAGGATGAAGGATGACAGTTTATTCAGGTTTTGGTCATGGACCCTCTGCTTTTTGGGGGCTACTTTGGGCTGAGGCCTTCACATATGAGCTGCTAAATGTCAGATATTTCTCCTCAGCTGTTCAGAGGCAGGTAACAACTGGTTTGAATTCGAAAACCCTCAGTGTGGGTGCACAAATTCTAGGTCAAAGGGAGATGAAGGAGATCTATTTTCAGTTAAATGTGCTGTTTATCTCTGTGTGTAAAACCAGTGGGGAGCCTCTTCCCCCACAAGTCAGGCCCACTTCTCCAACTTGTGGCATGTGTGGCTACCTATGTGATGCAGCTGCTAGATTATCTGTGCTCTCTTTGTTGCTGCATGGCTTTATGTAGGAAGTCAACAACTTACAAAATCATGAACAGTAACTAGGTGATAGCAATTTAAATTCAGATATGCAACCTTGATAGAGAGCATCGATAACTCATAAGCATTCCCACATGACTAAAAACTAGAAATCATCAATGCATCTGACACAGAGAATGTAAAAAGATGTGGACCTTTGTCTACATTTTTAAAGCCAACAGAATATCTGTCAGGCTTTTGCAGTTCAATGGGGGTGAGAGGATAAAAGCCAGTTGAGTATAAATCTTGGCACTGCTGACCTCAGAGTCTGCAAAAACAAATTAGGGCCCGCATGTGAGTCTCCTTGGCTCACTCAGAAACACACATATATACACAACTGGCGTACATGTGTTCCTGTTAATCTCTGATTTGAAAGACAACATCAGACATGGGCCTCTGCACAGACAGGAATGTGGTATCTCTGTCATGAGGCTGTGTGAGGTCCAGACTGTTGAGCTGATCACACACAAAGCTCTAAAAAGAGAGAGATGCACAGATCAGGACAGAGTGTTAACACAAATCTCACATGTTAACATTTAAGCTGAGCGGGAATCTTGCAGCATGATGCCAGAATGGCAATTCCTGATTGCATTAATAAACAACGAATCTTCAGCTTCATTTTTATTCCATTACACCATCGCCATTACATACACTTACGAAGCTACGTTCAGATACATTTGCATAGCTGCACATGCATACAAAAAACACACACACATGCACACACACTCATGTAAGCAGCACGTTTTTTGCAAAATGTTTACCAGCCTTGTCGTTTGCAGCTTGAAAAGGTGCACCACCTTGAGTAGAGAGGAACTGTGATTGTTCACTGCAAACATGCAAGCCACCTCAGCTTGCGTTAAGCCACAACACACAAATGCTTGTGCTTACACACACGAAACACACACTTCAGGAAATTATGGCCAAACTGTGAGAAGATTCACTGTTCGAAAAACAGGAAGTGGTTACCAGCTGCATTAAACCAGAGTACACCTCGGTAATACAACTCAAAATACACTGACAACCTCCAATATATGACTACTTAAAAAGTCTAAAGCAGAACTGAGAATAATGTTCCACCACCTCCTTAAAATAATTTTTTATTTGCTTCATTTGCATGACAGACAGATGTATGTATAAACAAGTACATTATCCAGGGATTCTCATTATGCTGGGGTGACATTCTTCAACAGAAGAAAGAAGGACCACACCCATAGCATAAGAAAGATGTACTTTCACATGCATGCTTTGTCACGAGAGAAAAAAAACAACATCTCTGTACCTTTAACATAAGAATGTCTGCACTGCAAATCATGCCAGGCAGGTAGATTAGCAAAGACTTTTCTCCTGCACTGTGTCTGAGCCTCAGGTTAAACGCAGCAGCTGCATTTGAGAATGTGACCTGGAGCTGCAGAGCTCTCCCTCCATGAGTGCACATGCATTTATGGATCAAGTGTGTTTATCCCCTCAGCCTGCAACAGGTTGAAGTACGTGACCTGTCCTGCTGGAGAGAGTTGCTCAGGCATGCTGATAGTTGTAAGTGCTCAGATGGGAACAAAAGCAAGAAGGAATTAATCGAGCCAATAGTCATTATCTATGCACTTAGTCAAAGGACAGCGCAGTCAAAACGTCTCGTGATGAGCTGGTGCGAGAACAGGTTCTGACAGTTCATCTGAGCTGCATGGGCCTGATAAGTGCCTGAGGCAGAGCTCAGGTGAGTTTTAAGCGGTCAGTCAAGGTTGAGAGGGTGGAGACCTCAAGCCCCTCAAAGGTCATGGGCTCAAGGACACCTCGGGGTAGCAGTCAGCTTTGACCTGTGGCCCTAAAAGAAGCCTCTGAGGAGTGGTGACAGGTTCAGATGTCGAGGAGTGAGAGCTCCTATGATTTAGCTCTCCTCGCTCTGTCACAACACACGTGGTTGCTAAGCACTGGGCACGTGCGTGTGTGTTTGTGTATGCACATAGTCTTACAGTCAGAGGACAAAATGATCACATATTTTGGG
>VVHJ01016491.1:3645-18214 GCA_015107715.1 Tylochromis polylepis
GGGTGGGGGGGGGGGGGAAGGGGGGGGGGGGGGGGGGGGGAGGGGGTGATAGGATGAGACAGGAAGAGAGGGGGAAACTGGGACAGAATGTGCAAACACAGAGGAAAGAATTGGAGGGAAGACGATAGAAGGCAGAATAAGAAATCACAGAAAAAACAAAGGGGGGGGGGCTGCTTGTTTAAAAGGGTTAAGGAGTTTTAAAAAGGGTGGTAAGGCAAATATTGAAGTAACAGAGAGAAAAAGCAGAGTTTGATCTGACAGGTTGGCAGGGTAAAGAAATGACCAGATTAGGTGTTCCTATCTTCCACAGGGAATGCGCAGATAGGCAAAACAGAGAGTGAAACAGGGCCTACAGGCCTCTGTAACAAGGACTCATCCAGTGAACACACTGACAAGCTGCCTATGCTGCTGTGTATGCTCTCTGCACGCATAGTATGCATGGGTGTGTTCTTAAGCGTATGTTCAAATGAAGCAAAGCTTAATTGAAGCTTAAAGTAGGCACAGTGGGCACTTGTGCATAAGGTAAAATCAACAACACGCATGGATTTTACTGTGCCGGCATCTGCATTAAAGCGAAAGAAAAACTGGATGTGCTTGCAAGTCAGCAGTGATCATCCTCAACGAAATCACGTTTTCAACTTTCAAGATGAAACAAAACGGCTGCTGCCCTCTGACATGCAGATGTCACCAACTGTTGAGAGTTTGTCATTCACTGGTGTCGAGGGGTGCTCCTGAAGAGTTGACTGAACATAGACATGAGAAACTTATAATATGGAAGCATGTTGAATGGGGGGGTGGGGGGTTTATGCAACATCCCAAAGAAGCCAGCAGATTGAGACTAGTGTTGCTGAATATGGAAAGGGGGCACACAGCAAAGGCTGCTGGGAGTTTCTGATTGGCTGCTAATGTTGCTATCCAGGCTGGGATTGGTGGAGCTGACGCAGCCCGACATCACGTTGTCGGGACTAAACCCTTTTGAACTGAGGCAAAGCAGAGAGGCACAGATATCAAAACACATACACGCGCGCGCACACATATGTGCATGCACACACCCACACGCACGCATTAAAAGGGAAGCATTACATGCAACTGAATATGCACCTGTGCATTGACCCCCCCTCCCCACCCCACCCACACAAGCGTATGTATTTATATATATATCAAACCTCTGCTGTTTTGATACGTGTCAGGAGAAAACAGAATTTGTAATGCTCCTGGGCTCGTCTCCATATACAATCTCTAGTGAATGTGTGCAGTTAAAAGGGAAAAGAGTGAACTTCCTTAATTTCTCCATTCTCTTTTAAGCCCAGCTCTAAGGTGGACAGAATAAATTGGAGCTTAAGCATGCGTGAAGGCACAGCCAGCGGGCCCTTTTCCACCACTCCATGCTACATTTGTCAAATCAGAGGAATTTCTGCTACATGTGAACCCGGAATCTGAGAAGAGAGAAACGGCGGGGATTCACATTTAAGTCACACGCAAAGGAGCAACACTCAGAGAGAGAGAGAGAAAAAAGTACATTTGAGTTTGTGGTTATTTAGAAATATGTCGTCTGGTCTTACCTGTGACAAAATAAAAAAAAAAAAAAATACATAGTGCATAGACAATAAGCTGCACGCTATTAATAAAACATGAGATGAGACAAGGCAGTGAGTCAAGGGAAATGCATGACTAGTCTTCTAGCCTCACTGCTTTTTCGCCGTGGTGTGTCAGCTCGACTCTTTGCCCCTAGTAAGAAGTGTCTCTGCTCTCAGCTGTGGTCAACAGGAGAAGAATCCCTTCTGATTAGGAGGATGGGGTTCTTCGATGATCTTCAGCGCTCAGTAGCTTCTTCTTCCTCTGCATCCTTCCAAAATCCCACCTCATGTAGAACAGTGGAAGTGAAAAGCTTATGCTTGTATTTATCTGGGTATTTGCGGTAGACACACAAACACGGCTGACATTCCAGTGTATGTAGGTCACACCAGGAGCGATCATGAGAGAGCAATCATGACAGATGCAAAAGGGATGACAAAACCGTCACGGACAATGTTACTGTGAGTGGTGCGTGCGTGTGCACAAGCCTGAAGGTCGGGCCTATGAATTTTTGATCCATCTCTTCCCAAGTTGTCATGCCCCTCCCTACATTCAATATAAGTGAGCACAGTACCTCTTTGCCTGTCCTTTCTGTCTCTCTCACACACACATAGATGCACACACCCTCAACGTATCCTCCCGGTGCATTAATGTTCTTACATCACCTCCTCCAGTGAGCACAGAAAACAAGAGACCAACAGACTTGAAGAAAAAAGAGATATAGCTTTTGGGGGATGTGGTCCTTGTCGATGCTGTGCCAGTGCGTCACCCTGTATAAAGTACGTACTGATGGAATAGGGATCACAAGCGAAGCATCTGAATTAGTTAAACGAGCTGCTACGACGTCGCTCCAAAGTTTCTGAACAGTCACCAGCCTCCTGTCACTGACAACTTCAGATATGTCGTTAAGGGACTAAACCCACGGATGAAGCACAGTGAGCACAATAACATAAAAATCCAGAGACATTATTCAACCTAGAAAAGACCGAATTTAGGACCATCATTGTGTCACTCAGAATCCAATATGTGAAGTGAATGACAAAAGGCTGGTATACAAGTACAAAAGACGCACATGCTCAGTGAGGTTTTCGGGAGCTTGAATGTGCACCACACTGGTGGGTCTCTCCATGGATGGCCGGATCTCAGACACATTAACACTGTCTGGCGTTGACTTACACCCATGAGACCTCCCCCCACCACAACACACACACACACACAAGCACACGTCTGGGCATCATCCTTCTGCTCTAATACACCGTGTGCCCCTTGGGAGAGGACTTATTTGAGGGCAACTTTGGGGTTTTTCTGTGAGTGTATGTGTGCGCTGCTACCTTGTGTTGGATCGTGGTTCTCCCAAAAGTGTTTAAGCAGTTCTTCAAGGCTGATGTCTTGGGGGGAGAACACCACTCTCACCACCTCGGTGTGACCTGTCAGACCTAGTGGAGAAGCACAAATTTGCATTAATCTAAGTAAAGTGACACGACATCCCCTCTTATGATGTCCACTTGACTCGTTGATCCCCACGTCATCCTTATTAACAACTCTGCTTTCCTACATTTCACCACAAACACTGGACATACTGTAACAGCTGATTAAATTTAAAGCAAATGCCTACTGAAAACTGCAAAGCAGAGCTCATGAGTAGAATGCTTGGGCAGTGAGTTCAGGTGCCACAGGTAGAAGACAGTCAGCCATTACTCATGGCACAATGGGGGAAAGAGAAAGTGGCAGAAAGAGTGATTCAGATAGAAAGAGAGAGCAAGAGAGAAGGCACAGTCAGTGTTGGGGTTTATGGTGAAGGTTGCCAAAAGCACTCACTCCTGTCTGCAGCTGCCAGGACCCCAAAGCTTCAACAAGCTGCCTGCAGGCATTCACAAAGTAGGAGCTGCTTTAGGTCTCACATGTAGGTGCATCCGCAACAGGAAACACATTTAGAGCAGAAAAGGTAATCTCAAACGCCAAACAGAAACCATAAGTACAGTATATATATATATATACACACACACAAAAGATGCCCACACAGAAAGATTTATCAGGTGCATTGCAGATAATAGATGAATGGCTGCCAAATTCATGCATCTGGTTTGAAACCAACTTTGTCTTTTCTAAATGATGCTCAGAGGAACACGGTGTGCCAAATGAAAATGGAGGAGTTTGCTTATTTAAACTGTTATTACCAAAGTCAAGGACTGCGTATTAACTAATTTCTGAAAAAAATAGGTGTTGCTAGAAACTTTAAGCATATTTTTTGAATTAGATTGTAATATATAAGCATATTGTGCAGCACGGTGCAAAACTCTTCAAGTCTTTATATTTTGCAAGGAAAACTGGAAACAGGTGGAGCTATTTAATGAAATGTGCAAACATTCATAGAAGTACAGTATATAAGAGATTGAAAGACAGTATTTCATATGACCAGCTTTATTCTTCAACACAGTCTGAATGCTCTTAGGCAAGCTTTCTGTGTGTGTTTTTTTTTATCCAGGTATGCTTTAAATGCATTGGCAGTGTGTTTGAGATCATTATCATGCTGGAAAATGAAGCCACTGCTTTCAAATGCTTTCCAGATGGCACTGCATGGTGGATAAAAATCTGATGGCACTTTTCTGCATTCATAATTGCATCAATTATGATAAGATCCCTAACCCCACCATGACAGATCCTCCACTGTGTTTTAAAGGTGGCTATAGACACTAACTGCTGTATCGCAATTACACGACAGCTTAAACCAAACATTGCAGATTTGGATTCATCGCTTTGTCGCAACCTTTAAATACTTTTAAAAAAATACTCTAAATACTCTCTATTGCAGCTGGCTGCCCCTCCCTGAGCCTCTGCTGGAGGTTTCTTCTTGTTAAAAGGGAGTTTTTCCTTCCCACTGTCGCCAAAGTGCTTGTTCATAGGGGGTCTTATGATCGTTGGGTTTTTCTCTGTATGTATTATTGTAGGGTCTACCTTACAATATAAAGTACCTTGAGGCAACTGTTGTTGTGATTTGGTGCTGTATAAATAAAATTGAACTGAATTGAATTGAATTGAATTCTTAACAGCCATCCACTGACACCAGTTCAGATGACTTCAGTGAACAGTTGGTGGATCAGCTGAAGGACCAGATGCATGTCTCAGGTCCTGTCAGGTCTTTGCTGGATTATTTCCTATTTGTTAATGACATGACTTTCAGATGTCATTCATCTGCTGTACACAGTTAAGCTAAATATATTAGCAACATATAAAGAAATGAAGGGTCACTCAAGACTATGCATGATACTGGACTTAGCATATATGATATGTATTACCTGTATAAAACCTCTAACTCTGTGGGAATGCAAATATTCTGCAAACACAGAACAGTGAGTGTGGCTGCAGACTGGCAGTCATGCTGTGAGCAAGTTAACAAAAACAGTAGAAATTCAGCTGCAGCAAAAATAGCTGTTAAGACCTGAAAAAATATGACTGTGGTATGACTCTTCAGGGTTGTCGCACATGAAAGGGGTGAAAGTGGAAAAGTCCAGCAACACTAAAGCTGCTAGAGATTCAATTTTTGGCTGAAGGACACTTCAGCAAGGTGAACAGCCCTTTCTGTGAAAAATATCTCAAATCCCAACATGGCATCCCGTTGGCCTTTTTGGTTTAATTGTTACCTGCTGTTAAAAACACCCATGAGTGAAAAAGCTTTGCAAATCCACAGAAATACTTAAAATTACCTTCAGTGAGCAAACAAGAGTCTTAAGTATAATTATTGTTATTTCACCCATAGTAGCTATATGAATGCATTCAGAAGTTACACCTGTGGTGAAGAATGCATTCTTGAAAAATGTAACTTCACATTGGGGCTACTGAAATACCATCTGCCTTCTGACATTTCTCTTACAAGTTTCTTATGCCAGTAGCAATCATCCAGACCCAAAACAGCATGAAGCAATAAAACACACACACTCTATTGCAGTAATGGCCCTATAGCAAAGCCATTTTTACTGCAAACTTTCTGCTCACTGCTCCAAGTCACAGTGAATGACACAACATAATCACAGTGGTTCCTTATAGAAAAGTCCTATATTCAATCACGAAACACGATTGACCTTCCAGCCCAAATCAAAAGTGTACGAAAGACTATATAAACAGTCACAGTCTTTCTCCTTTCTCCCACTCCTATTTATTATAGTGGTTGTGATATTAATAGTTCAGATCCTGCGCTGAAATAGAATTTACGGCCTATACCTTAGAGATCTACACATGGCCTCCATTAACTCTATCTGTAAGATATAAACTGAACTAAAGTGAAAAACATGAAAGTAGTGTGGTGGTGCTGTATAGCTGCAAAACATTTCTGTGAGTGTATAAGCGAAACACTGGAGTCTGGAATTAATGCATTTTTTTTGTTCTAACAACAATCACCAACCTTTTTTTTAACCAGTTTTACCACTGGTTAGTTGACTAAGGTTTGGCAGAACATAACGTACTAATGAGTACATTTTTTTTAATACATTGATATGATCAGCAGCCTATCTGACTGTTATGGTTGGAGGATTGGATTCATCTTCATGCAGCACGGTAGAACTGAAAGGTATCAGCATCAGCCTTTGATTCTGTATCGCAAACATCTCGTGCAATGGACTGTTTTACAAATTAGTTCAAATATGCTCATTGATAATAACATCATTTTCTCATCACTCCCAGCTGTCTGTCTGTGTCTGTCGAATCTGACTGCACCTCAACCTCTCCTATTTCTGTCTGTCAGAGCATCCTGCCTGTCCTTCTATCCCTCCCTGGCTCTTCTGACAGTTCCATCAACCCCTTCTTTCTGTCTGTCTGTCTGTCCTGCCTTGGCTGTGTTGACAGCTCCTCGGTCTCATGCCGTCGCAGTGTTCTGCTCCGTCATGGCCACTGGAGCGACGCCTGCACTCTCTCAGCCGATGGACAGGTAACCATTCTTTCTCACACTTTTTTTTCTCAAAAGTTTATTTTACCCATTTCCCCACTTGGTTCGTCACTCAGTCTCTCTTTTTCTGTCATCTGTCTCCATCTCCATCTTCCTCCAGAGCTGACCATCGTGTTGCTGGGAAACTGACAGAAAGCAGGACTGGGAGGAGAACAGATAGAAACATAGAAATCCTATGAAGGGCTCTGCTCAGAAAATCTGCCAGCCAAGCCCAGAGCATCTTTCCCTTCCTTTCCACATCCTCATGCTGTGCCTTCACCTAGACATTATGCCAGTCTGGAGTGATGGAGACGCCTCAAACTAACACTCATATCTCCTAAAACACAAGGGAGGGAAAAAGAGAGTAAAATCTAACATATTCTCTTGAATATATACATCAACTGCCTACTTAAATCTTTTCGACTGTCATGATGAAGACAACTGAGAGACTAATTTAGAGGGATTCAGACAGGTAGCCAAACATTTTCAAAGCCTCCGACTGCAAATACTCAGGATTTATGCCTTCATCTCCGGCACGTTCGCCAAATCATACTCTCAGGGAAAGAAGCCCAATCTATGGCGCTTCATACACAGTAACCTCTGTTGGCAAAAACACCGCAGTACAGCACAGTACAGAGCCCAATCCTTACAAGTAGGTCATGGGGGGGTGGGGATGGGTGGGTGCAGCCCATCTGGAGCAGTGCATTCTGAGTAGTTGACTGCAGATGAAGGGAAGGAGCAAGAGGAAGAGATAGCTTTACTTAAAGCAACCTTTCCAGCTGTTTATCTGTTTTATTTTGGCCATAGATATAACAGTAAAATGTCCTGCTGAGCCACTTCACTTCCTCAGGGGAAGGTAGCATGATTGGTTATTCTAAATCAAAGTACAGGAGGTATAATTACACAAATGCGCAAAGTGCAGTACCTGAGCAGACCTCTTCGTAAGTGGGGTTGGGTGTGAAGCCACTGGCGTAGCCCACTTGTGTGGAGAAGACTCCCGGAAGTCGCCAGAAAAGTCTCTCGGCTCCCCAGAAACAGCCCATTCCTGGACGCGCACACAGCAAGCAAATGCATGAATTACCCCTGCTTCAGCGCTACTGTAAAACCAGCTTCTCGCCAAAATGTGTTACTAACCACAAACTGGTAAAACAGGATGCCATATTGGTTTATTTCTGATTGTTCAAAAGTGTGATTGTGCAGTCTCACCAAACATGATGGTCTCCATCCCTTCTGGGAAAGGCTCCACAGTTGGATTCCCATGGACTGCATGCTTGTCTGTGAAGGGAAACAGTGTGCAAATATGGCTTCAGACCATAACACAGTGTTGCAACAGTACAAATTACAATATGAGAGCAAAGAGGCCTATTAGGTGCCTCGATTTGGCCTCACAAGTCTTTACGTCGTTACAGGCTGCCCCGGGCCAGGAAATCAAAGCCAGAGGCTTCTGTGCAGGAAAGACATTTAAGGGATTACACAGCTTTGACTGCCATTCTATCCCTGCTGTCCTCTCCTCAATACACACAATTAAACACAAAGCAGCAGTTTTCTCTGATCTCTCTCTCCCTCTTACTTCACTTTATGTGGAATGAGAGCGCATTTAGTGTTCAGCTCGGCACCACTGGGTGTCCACAAAGCAAAAAAGATGACTACACTTCAAGGGCATGAGCCTGTATAACCTCACATGTGGGGAAGACCACTGCAAGTAGACTCAATGCCACCCTAATCTTCATCATGTTAAAAATACCCAATAAGTAAAACAAACTGGAGTGCTGAGAGGTAGCACTCTACTGCCAACTGTGCTGAGTGGAATTAGAGTGCTAAAAAGGAAGTGTGTGTGAGTGTGTAGCTCGCAGATGTGTGAGGGGGATTAGGGTTTAAGAAGACTGAGGTGACTTAGTGTGCAAATCTCCACTAAGCAAGGCTGGTTTGTACTGCAACCACTAATATTAGTCTACAGATAAACAGGCCACGGGGTACACTAAGAGCTTAGGCACATCCCAATAATGGACGCTTGCGCTGAGTTCAATGTGCGATTACTCTCTGGCTGCTCAGAAATGTCATGTGCAACACTGACCTGAATAAAAACAATCTCTAATCTGATACGGACATAATAGTTCATTTCCTAGATGGGATGATCTCTCTGTGTGATAAAAGGCCGAAGAACAGCAGCTACCTTCAGTTTAGGCTTCCAGAAATCGCTCTGAACTCAGATAGTAAAGCACTGAAAAGAAACTGTTTCTGAATGCTGGGGCCCTTAAGATTAAGTGTTTGGAAGACTACACAATACAAGAACACACTTGAGCTGATAATACTTTCTTGGCGTGCTAAGACACTTTTGTTACATGACAAAAACTGTTTATTTTTTACTGTGAAGTAGCACACTGCACAAGCATAAAGAAGTAAAATGTCACAGGGGCCTGGGTGCCCCAAGGCGGTCTCTTCTTCACCCTCCTGCTGTGCGACAGTGCTGTCTTTCAGCAGCAGGTTGTTTGGCAGTGCTAGGTTATGTTCACGAGCAGTTGAAATCAAAGTATATGAGTGCCTGTATGGGCAAAATATTCTCATCCAATGGAGGTGACTTGAGGAGGTGTGAGGACACTGGATATCTTCCTTTTTTTTCCTGTGAATTTGCATTGTTTCTATCCTCCGCTCACTCTCACCCTCTTGTCCTTTGTTTCTGGCCATGGTGATAAAAAGTACTGTAGCTGCCAAACGACTGAGAGAGAAAGAGGGAGAAACTGAGAGAGTGAGAGGGAGAAGAGTGTGCGATAGAGGAGGAGGAGAAGTGGGAGGAGGAGAGATCAAGCTTGCCAAAACAATAAAAGGCGTAAATAGCCAGTGAGAAGCAACAGATGAGGGTAGCAGAGAGGCAGTGAAGGATTCTTTTTGGCTTTCAGACCACCATGCCTTTGGGCGCTATATAAAAAGACCAAGCACTTCATCCAAGAGAACACAGAGAAAACAAACATGCAAACAAATAAACAAACAAAAAAAAAAAAGAGAGAGAGGTAAAAACAAAGTTAGCCAAGAATATGTCGACACAGCACTGTCCAAAGAAGGAAACTCAGAGCCAAATCTCCCCGCCCTCTCATCTCTGTCAGCTGCTCTCCATCTTCACTTCACACTCTCTTCCTCACACCACCTTCCCATCATCCCTCACTCCCTTCTTGCTAAACATGTGCGCCGCTGCCTGCATGCACGCAATCAGCCACACAATCACCTGCACACCAACCTCTGCAGTGGGTTTTCTCCCAGGGAGCATCTGGCAGAGGTCCAGACAGTGCCAGGCTGGCTCCTTTCACTGTGCCTGGTCCAGCACCCCCCGCCCTCCCCCTCCAGACCAGCGCCCACACCCCATTCTGCCAGAATTACCCCATCTAACACACGCAGGCACTGAGAAAGAACTGAATACCCTCACTACGCTCCCTCACTACACCAGCAAAAGAAAGAACAGAGGACTACAAAAAAAACAAGCAGGGAGGGTGACTGACTGGGCTTACAAAAGAAGAAAACAGGCTGAATATGGGGGAAGGATTCATGAAAAGGATTTTTTTTTTCCCAACTTGGATGAGATATGGGCGTAATTTCTTTGCGTGTCTTTGTTTTCTTGGATATCTGAAAAGCAGTGCGCCTTCTATACAGTGCAGCAGGACGGAAGCGGAATACGTTGGCCACCTTTTGTTGCTTTTAGGATGTCGGTTGAAGGCGGCTGGACCAGAACCAAAAAAATCAAACCCGGACACCCTGCCACTCTGCTTGAATCAAGGTTACCACCAGTCAAGGGGACAACAATCTGTCTGTTGTTTAGCGGACAATAAAGCCCAGTTTGACTTGTTTTAGTGGGTATTTAGTCTTTGTTAACCTCCGCTTCTACCCGTGATCCCGTGTTTCTCACCCGTAAAACTGAAGTCCAAGCGCTCCTGCCTCCTCACAGGGACACGGGAGAGGTTCTATCCCTGGATGCCAAAACTGGCGATGGAAGGTCGATTTCCAGGCTGCTCTGTTTACTTCCTTCCAAAAAAATCCATTCTATCTCTTTCCTCTCTCTCGTCCCCTTCCCTCCCTCTTCCCTATTCCCCTTCCTAGCTTCACACAGGTTGGCAGGGACTCAGGCACGAGTCGTCGGAGCAGGCTGATGCTTTATACCGCTGCCAACTACTCCTCTGCTGTATGGGAGGGTGGGTAGGGGCGAGAAAGAGTGGAACAAAATGGGGCGGGGGGATAAAAAAAATACCATTAAGAGGTAAGTAATGAAAACTTTGCTGCTGTGGCCTGTAAACAACCAACCCAACTTGTTATTGTGATGCATACATACACTTCAAATAGTCACTATTCTGGGTTGGAAAAAGATTGCTATTATTGCATCAGCTCCACTATTCCCCTTCCTCAAAGATGGAGGTGCATCCTGTTTGGGCCTGCTTGAAAATCTAACTAAAGCCGGTCTGATGGGAAAATAACACAGCAGTATCCAAGTGGCCCAAGAAAAATGCAAAAATGAACTTTCACATTCTCACCCTGCACATATATGAGAGCAAATCCAATGATTTTCTATATGGCTAGTGTCACAGAGGGGTAAAGTTTACTCCAGAGTGCACTGACCAAGATGCATGACGAGTGTAAAGAGGGTCTCCAATTCACCAACTGACTGTGGTATGGAAACCAAATCATCACAATGAAACTTCACATACACACTGGGATAAGTATCAAATGGCAGATTTCAGGTTACGTTCTTGCGCTAACATTCTAGTAAAAATCAGTGAGGTGCAGCGCCGCCCATAAGCAAATCTCTCATTTATTTATGTCCTGTTTGGATACTAAATTTGTATGTTTTCTCACTCGCATGCATGCTTTCTCCCCCTCCAAGCT
Source organism: Tylochromis polylepis (assembly GCA_015107715.1). Taxonomy (NCBI): domain Eukaryota; kingdom Metazoa; phylum Chordata; class Actinopteri; order Cichliformes; family Cichlidae; genus Tylochromis; species Tylochromis polylepis. The sequence goes on from VVHJ01016491.1 coordinate 15,005, forward strand.
CTTTCCAAAGCTAGAAAATCAAGGGCACCAAGAGATGGAAGAGAAACAACAGAGGTGTAATACCAGAAATATATCTTCTCTATGAAGCTGCTTTTAAGAGTTATAGTGAAACATGTAGCAGAGATTGATTTTAGTCAGCTGACCTCCCCCATCCTGTTTAGAAGAAATATTGGCAGTCTATCCCGCACTGACTCAAAATAATAGCTACTGTGCCCCTACCATGTAGCAATCTGCCACTGGATCATTCTCGCCAAGGTCACTGAGTACATTACACAGACAAGGAAGGGAGAGAACACAGGACAACAGGATGTCTGAACAAGTGACAAGGCGCTTCTTTAAAGAGGATGGAGGGCTAGAAGTAACTTTCAAAATTAGCGATCTTCATTGTGGACGGGACACGAGTGCGTGCACTCGGACACACACGAGGCTGGGACAGCACAGGACATATGTGGAGACAGTTCTTGCAATCCTTAAATTACTCATGCTTAATGGCTCACACTGACAAACACAGAAGCATGCTATTCCAATACACACATACACACACTTGAACAACCCCATCTAAACTGCTCCCCCATGGTGAAAGGGGAGGAACAGATTTCTGCCATGCGGCGTCTCCGAGCTGCTTCAACAGACGGAGAAGGAACTTACGATGGGGCGGAGCCTTCATGCGCATAATGCCCAGATGGACCTCTGGACGCTGCGGCACCACTTCATCCTATGCGCTCAGACCCAGGTCCCACAATGCACTTTGTGGATACTGCTATCTATGTTCAAATCATACCATGATTCTCCTTGGTGATACACCGATTACCGGCCTTGTTGTCCAGAATTAATGAGATGAAAAAGTGAATGAAAAGATAAGACAAGCTGAGGTGAGGCAGGGACGTTTGACTCACAGAATGAATGAAATTCCAAACAGTTCAGCTAAAGGCAGTAAAATGATTTCATTCAGTTTTTTAAATGTCACATTTTCTGTGCCAGGATGGCTATAACTGAGCTGAGAATTTGATCCAAACAGATTTGTGTTATCCTGACTTAATCAACAACTATTTGTACACAATCCCACCACATATCCCAACAGGCTTTTGCTGCCATTACAGATTTTGCTGTTGACTGAAAGATTTTATTACTGTCCACAGACTAAAACACACATTCACTCAACAGGCTAAACAGAGGGGTGGGGGGTGGGGGGAAATACAGATACAGTACAGTACTGTGATATTTTGCATGTTGATATTGTATCATTACAGTGACACCAAATATCGATATTTTATTAATTAAATCAAACTACTATGGGGATACAAAAAACGGGAGGGTTAATCTCATGCACCACCACCTTGAGATAACGTTACTCGAGCAAACCGTTCAAACAAAAAACATCCACACTGGAAACTTGACAAAGCTGCTTCCTAATTTAGAGGAAGCTAACGGCTTAGTCAGATGAATAAAAACTGAACAGTAAATTCATTGTGTCTACAAAAAAAAAAAAAAGATAAATAATTGGTAGCTGCCTGGTGATTATATTGAAACTTTTTATTCTATGGGACCAATGCACAATCACTTTTGATCATAAGGTGACTGCACAAGTTGTCTTATATGAAGCAACCTTTCTGCAAACAGTTGTTTGGAATAACCAGAATCACCATCAGAGAGACTGGCAGAGGTTTGCAAATAATTGCTGTTTAATCTCTAAATACAGAGAAATTGCCAACATGTTGCCATTAGTCTGAATGAGTCTTTGTCAGTGAGCACAACTCAAGGGGGCTCTACCCAACTAGCTGCATGCTGGTTGCATTTTGGTTATGTTCCTATAAAATAGGAAAGTTTCTGAGCACAAATGTAATAGTTAAACATTAATTTCTGTCCATGTAGACAGCAACAGATATGTGATTTTCTAAGACCTATCACAGTTAATTGCTGTATTATCAGAAACGGGTTGCATGTAATTGCTAACTTGACCCCATTCAATTGCAAACTGATAGCAGACTGGCTCCGTCTTCAGGAAACATTTATAGCAGGCGTTGGCATACTTGATTATTATCATTTTGTGGAAAAAAAACCCTGACATTAGATAACTTTATCTTAATGGATAAAACCAATTTTGACAAGGTTTAATTTGCAGTATTGATCATAGGATGTATGGTGATTTCCAACTCTACTAAACAGTATCACAGCAAATATATCCTGAGGTGCTTGGTTTGAAAAGTTAATGTCAGGGCAGGTAAAAAAAAGCTCCAAACCTCCATATTTGTCAGTGGGCAGTTGTAAAAATGTGAGGCTAACACAAGAGTTCTGTGGATACAATCTATGTGGTCCCCATATACATATCAGCAACCCACAGTGTGATGTAAAAAGTCCAGCATATACTGACATTTTTATTTCCACCCAATAAAAACTGTAAATTAAATAGTAAATAATTCTGACCTGCAGCTCAAACACGTTTAGTTCAACAGAAATTAAGCAACAAATACTACATCTATTTTAGTCATCGTAAAATGGCCTCTTCACTTACTGTGCAATTCTTGGAAAACAAAACTAAAACTATATACAGCGGTACACAGACTCCCTGGATGGAATGGGTTATAGTATATTAGAGTTCCCATGGGTAAAATTCAAATGGAGAATGAATCAATGTGTTGGTGTTGTTCTTGCGCCACCATAATTAATGCTGCTCCAAAACCGTCACTGAAAAACCGACTATTCCGGATGCTGTGCTGAGTTTTACAGCTCAGGTGGAGAAAAGACTGGAGCCAGAACGTCAATGACACTGTAACTCATCCGGCTCACAATCCATCACAATTCACGTTATTGCCCATAAAACGAGTATGACCTTCACCTTGAGCACAATTTGGGTGAGGACCCATTAGGTGATAAATGTGTGTAAGTTTGATTAAATTCTGACCAATACTGTAGGAGGAGTAGGGATTCTTGGGGAATTGTAGATGGACGGACAAACTGTAAATGCCCCACCATGGAATAAGCTCACAGGCAGGATGAACTAAAACTACAGTGTCAGGAGAAGTATGCTTTCAGGGGTTTCTGAAAGGCTTTTTAAGACATGGCTAACATTGTGAAACTGTTTTAATTCAAACCCTGAGTGTTTCCTGAACTTAAGTTATTTTGTTGACTAAACCTAACCAACCTGAAATCTGATAATCTTCTCTTACTATGATGATTGTAGTGTATGTATGTCCAGTGCCTAACTCCTCC
>VVHJ01016491.1:18247-32295 GCA_015107715.1 Tylochromis polylepis
AAAAAACCCAAAACATTATATATATATATATATATATATATATATATATATATATATATATATATATATATGTGTGTGTGTGTGTGTGTGTGTGTGTGTGTGTGTGTAGTAGGTTATCTTAAAGCAAATTGCCATTATGTGTATGTTACGTTTACGTTGTTGTTTCCCATCACAGTTTGCTAAACTATGTTTAGTGCAGTGTCACCTTGGGGTTACTGGAATGTGTTGTCATTCATATCTGCAAATAAGTGTTCATCAAACAGTATCTAATAGCTTTATAAAATTAATAAGTTGCATGCAAAGAAGAAGAACAGTATATATAATTTGTTTGGTGTTTATGAACTGCCATTTTTGGCATCTCTCTATATACAATGGTATAATGAAGATAATTAACAACCCGTAGGGTGGTTTGTAATGAAGTAATAATTAATAATGATAATAAAAATCATTAAAACTACTTAGTTAAATCGAAAAATAACAAGTCGATGACTTTTCATGTAGGACATGAACCCTAGTTTCCTGGATGACAGCCCTGAATTTGAGCAATCCAAACACCCACCCATCCCTTTGCCCGACTTTTGGAAGCCTTTCTATTTTTCACTGCACAAAGTTTTGGCAACACAACATCACTGGTCAGTTACAATCCTGGAGCAAGATTCACCTGTTGAAAACCCACCAAGACAGACTTTCATGTGATTCTGGATCTGATCATATTTTCAACTGCTGTCATAAGACAGCCATAATGTGATGCATAAACAGTCACAAGCCCTCACCATCAGTTGCATGCACTGCAGTGCGTAGGGCTATAATTTCAGTTAACGTGAACCAGTGTGCCTGTTGTGATATGTCTCAACCTTTAACATGGCTGGATTGATCCCTAAACAAAACGTCTGACACCTACGTTGTGCTGAGATGAAGTCAAGGACTTGCAAGTGAAAAAATAAATTAAAAATTAAATAACGAAACCCAACTCCCACTTGAAAACTGGTTTGTCTTTGATAACTATAATCTCCAAAATGCTGTTTTGATTTGTGCTGCCCCTATTTTTCTGCAGAATGGAAGAAGTTCAAACCTGTGGTCAAGCAGGGCATCAGCACCTCCTACCAAGAGTGGAAAATAAAAGCAGAAGTTTCTTAGCTGGTAGGCATTTTGCAGATGGAGCAGAGGCTTCAGGAAAAAGCCAGCGACCGTTTGGAAGCTGTCACCTTAATCCTTGTATACTTTACCTACCTACTTGTGTACTTCAACTATCTATACACTTAATAATTAGTTTATAACGCAGTACCAACTGCACAGCTCACTTTACTTCCTCTTAAGTTAAAATTTCTGAACAACGACGCTGTTTTCTGTCAGTACTTTTCACACGAGCTGTTCTGATGTCACTCGCGTGCGTGTGCCACAGGTACCTGGAGCACCAGGTGTCACCACCGTGCCAACTGTTGTCTTGGTACAAACTCACCACCGTGCGTTATTTACCTGCCACGACCATTTTCTCCTCCCTTCCTTTCAGCGCCTTCTCTCTGCTCACCATCTGAGTTTTATCGCTCATTGTTTCAGCGACAGCGAAGCACACGTAAACTACAAGGAGCCAAGCGATCTGTGTTTGTGTTTGAGGGCGTAACTGTGAGGTTGCCCGAGTGTTACGGCATGCCTCCATGGCTCCACGTCGTTCCGTTACATAGCGTGAAAAGAGGAGGGAGAAACGGATGGAGAGACGTCGTCGAAAACGCCATCAATATGAATATTCAAAGCGCGTGGGCAACGCTGTGCACTGCATATTAACTAGTCAAGGGGTTAATATGACTTTGGCACAAAAGCCTGCACAGCACCGTGTGCGGGAAAGAAATTAAATTTAAATAAATATCCACGGCGTCCAGCATGCAAATGAGCACTCGCCTGTAATCAGCGCTCATTCTGTAGGAGGTGCTACTGGTGGAGCGGGTTGGAATACGGATGTATGGAAGGTTGTTTCCCATTTGTGGTTCTTTTTATATAAAGTAGTGCTTGTTTGGGGTTAATGTTGATGAGGAACAGCATTAAGACCTCGCAGTTAATATCTAACAAAATGGCTCTAGCCCTGCACAATAGATGAAATGCAAAAAAGAAAAAAAGATGGGCCACGTTCTCGTGGACACAACTCTGACCATATAAAGGATCCTAAAATATCTCGAAAGTCATGCACTTTAATATGTTTACCCCCACCTTACTCCAGGTCTTCTTGGTCATTTCTGCTGTTTAAACCTGACACCTATATTTTTCTTTAGAAAAATCATATGGAAAAATATGGAGCTATGAATGCTTGGAGGAGGGAATGTGAAACACCATCCAATGCACATTTATTATGTCTGGAGACATCATTCGTGATGTTTCAGTGACTAAAAAGGTGCAAATTCCAGCCTGAAGTCTTCAAGCAAGGCATACTTATCAATCATCTGACATCTTATTAATGAATGCTGATGTCTTGGATCGAAAGCTGAACATAATTTCAGTTTTGTGAAACAGACAAAAAAGACAGAGACTAAGAGGTAAAGAAAAGTTGAAAGTATTGATTAGCTGATGGATAATCAAGGACAACTAATGTGCCAGAACTTCTACTCTAGAATTTGTTGGTTTTGTCTGTTAAACAAAAAGTCCTAAATCTTTAGTTTAAGACTGCTGGGCAGACAAAAGGAAACACTGAATGACACATTTCACTATTTTGTAGTGCTTTAAATGATAAATAATGAATTAATAATATAATAAATCCTAAGTTCACCTACAGTAGGAGTCACCAACAATCACTGTGTCATTTACTGTCTTTAATTGGCACTAATATGATTTGTGATTTGCTACTATAACCTACATAAAAAGGCAAAGGCACAAAACTATTTAAACTATTTGTCTAAAATAAGTCACTCGGAGTTACAAGCCTGCGACAGTCAAAAAGCAGAGTTTTACTGCAACTACAGCCAGACCAGATGATGTGATAGTAATGACTGTGATTATTTATGTGCGGGAACTTAAAACATTTTTGTGTGTGCTCTGAACCAGACAGTGAGAATAACAAAGAATTTGGGGCATTGTTCCTATATCCTGCAATCCAGAATAACATCACACCCTGCCGCAATCCTCTTTTCCTCTCCCTCTTCCTCTCTCTTCCTCTTTCTCTCTCTCTTATCTGCTGGGGAAATGAAGCTCAATCACCTGCGGAGGAGCTGAGGGCGGCATTGGGGACTTTGCAATGCAAATGCCAGGTAATTACCCGAAAGCTAGGAGAGTGGAAGCACACGGATGAAAATAGAGCAGGCAGCGGAGAGAGAGAGGGAGTGAGGGAGAAAGAGAGCGATAGAAGGAGATGAACCAAGCACAAGGTTCACATGCCTGTTGATGCAGGATGATTGGGGTGTTTTCAGGGTGTTGTAGGGAATGTAAGAAGTGGAAAGGGGAGAAGGGATGGAAGATGAGAACCACAGGAATGGATTGGATCTACAAAGAGTCCATGCTGTGGGTTAATTTCCTCCTGCGTGTCAGTCTGAATCTGTAAAAGTATACATGCTTATTCTGCCAACATATTAATTTCTAATAATATACATAGTGCTTTTTTCCCCATGAGTGCAGTATTCAGTTGTGCCTGCACTTGGATTTGTTTGTGCCTGAGAGCTTACATCCACGTAAACATGTGTATGAGGGCCTGTGTGCATGAGTGTGTGCGTGTCCTGTAATGGGCACTTCTGCATGTTGTGTGCATATATGCATGCGGAGAGTGATTGCATATGTTTGGCGTGTGACTCGTGTGTAGTAGCAGAGGATTTAGTGAGCATGCCAGCTTGCAGCTGCTTGATTGTCAGTGAGTGAGAGCAAAGAGATGTGCAGATGTGAGTGAGTATCAAAGAGATTATGAAATGACCTGGAATTAAAAACTGCAGTACTCGGTATCATTGCATGTTAAGCCTTCTGTTTGACGGGGACATGGTTGGGAAGCAGGCTTGCATACCTGGTTTACACAATTTTATTTAATAAGACAAAATGTCCATTTGCAATTTAGTAAAAGACTCCAAACATCTGATTGTTTGCGTATTTGTTGAAGATATTACCAAGCAATAGTGTGACTCAGAAGCAGTTTGCACCTCATCTCAATAGCTGCCTCTGATTAACATCTAAACAGAACAGGAGCCAGCCAACCAGAAAACTGTTTTGGCGATTTAGTGTAATTGTGGCTTTGCAAAAGTCTCACTTCACCTAATTAGAATAATAAATCATGCCGCCTCGTTCTTTTCAAAGGGCCCTCTATCGTCTCGTCGAAGCAGGTGGGATTGTGGGATGGTGTGAAAAAACAAAGGGTTTGATTGCTCTGCTGAACCTACAGTCAGTTAAAAGCAACATGGCGCTCTCTGGGGATTCATATTAAAAAGTAAGGCTGTATCAATTCATAGAGCGGAGTGGGAAAAAACGAACTTGACAAATTTTGATTCATATGCTGGCCCATGCTTGACTTCACTTGACATAAACCACTTGGCTCATTGGAAAATGGGGAGAAGAGATGGGGGCCTGTTTGAATGACATGAAAGGCTGAGGTTGAGGCATGGCAGTACCTTTCTTCAGTGGTTTCAACAGGAAAGTAAACATACACTATAATGGACCTCTACTATGGACGATAATACAATATTTTCCATGTTATATGATATGATTTAGTAGTGCAGTTTTGGTAAAAAGAAAGCAAGGTTTTGTGTATCAGGATATATTAATAATAATGTAGTCTTTCAAAGGTCTTAAAATAAGATAAATACAATCTCAAATGAACTACAAAATATTACACTACATCACTGTTTATTTAACAAAAATAAGCCAAAATGCAGAAACTATGTGAAAAGTACACCCATGATTCGTCAGCTTGTAGAACCACCTTTAGCAACTTGAAATAATCATTTTCTTTACAATATTATAAGTTCATTGAAACTTGTATTTTTTTATGCACGGCTCTTTTAAAGTCCTGCCACAGCATGTCAGACAAGTTGTGGTCTGGACGTTCACTGGACTATCAAAACACCTTGATTCTCTTATTTTCAGCCATTACATTGTAGATTTGCTGGCGTGCTTGGGATCCTTGCATTGTTCCTGGCCTGACATGTTATTCACGTATTCAAGGGTCACATGAACTCATCAAACTCAATGACTGCAACATGTTCTTCTCCTGTGGGTACCAAATAAACCCAAATGATCACCCCTCTACCACCGTGCTTGACAGTTGAGATGAGGCATTCGTGCTGATATGCTGTGTTGGAATAAGCACTAGAGAGAAGAGGCTTTCTCCTGGTAACCCTTTCAAACAAGCCATACTTGTTCAGTGTCGCTCTAATTGTACTGTCATGAACTAACCGAGGCCTGTAGGGGGGATTTTTTTTTGTTCAGCATTTCACAGTGTGACCTTGGGTTAAATTTGCTGGGAAGATTGGCAGCTGTCTTGACGGTTTTCCACTTGTGAATAATCTTTCTCACTGTGGAATGATGGACTTCAAATTGTTTGTAAATGACATTCTCAGATTGATGGGCAACAATGATTGCTTATTTAAGATCATTGCTCATGCTTTTCCTCCTTGGCATTGTTTTAATACACACGAATGGTCCAGGGAAGCAAACTGCCAAAATCTGTGCTCTTAGCAAGGTGCTCACACTTGCTGATGGTCAGTTAATTAAGTGCATTTAATTAGCAGCACCTGGTTGCTATTTAAACCTCTTATGTCCTATGGAAGCAAAGAGAGTGTAGTGAATTTTCCACACACTGCCTCTGCATTTTGGTTTATTTTTTATGACATAAATAATAATATGGAGTAATGTATCATGTTTGCATCTGAGGCTGTATTTCCTTCATTTTAAGACCTGCTAAAGACCAAGTTATATTTTTATGTAAAATAATAGAATAAAAAGAAGGTGAACTTTCTTTTTACCACGACTGTATAAACTCATTGCTCTCTTCTTTTCTCTGATTTCAATGAACTTCCCTGACACAAAGGTCAAAGGCAAAGGCAGTACGCCTAATTATAAAAATAGCTCAAAAAGTTGTTTCTGTGTTTTCAGTGGGAGAAATGCTTCGTCATTCATCCAGGTGCCTACTTCAGTCTGAAGCTCTGTCTGCTTACCAGGATGATTGTGAAAAAAGTGCATGGATTATAAAAAGTCTGTTATTAATGTTAACCATGCAGGTAGTAATTGCAACCATCACTTAATTTCATTGCTCATTAATTTTTAAACTATTGCAAATTTTGTGAAAATGTCTTAAGAAAGTGACAAATGTTCATCACTGTGATGCTGTCAAGTATCTGATTTTGTATGAGCAAAAAAAAAACCAAACAAAAAGCGTCAAGATACTCGGATTACTTCTGTGCACAGAAGACCAAAAGAGAAAAATATTCATACTCTTTGGAACTTGATCCATTCATTAGTTCAGCCTCACCCTCACCCACTGCTTTTTGCTTAAATACTCACTCACACACCATCCAAGTACCAAAAATACTTTTTATTTTGATTTAATAATAATTTCGGCATTTCAGAGTAACAAGAATGCAGAAGCCAAGAAGTATTGCCAATGAATAATAAAATATTGCTTTCTTATTCATAAATGTTCTCAGTCTTGACAGATAAAAGTGAATTTCTGTGGAGTGTGTTCTGTCAGCTCAGAAGACAACTGAGAACTTTCCACAGTGAAGGAGAAAGTGCATCTCTGTCTAAACTGTCCCTGTTCAACAGTGATTACAAACTGTATGCACTCGGTTTTTTTTGGTGCATTTTTCCCTCCCTCTCATTTGACAGTCACTACACTGTAAACTCGGTCAGGATGTGGCTGTGCTTCTGCAGAGATAGTCTGCCAATTTGTACTCTCTCTTTAGAGTCATCTAGCATATCATTTTATTGAGAGTTTTGCATTTGTTTTGTCAGTGGTTCAAATAATTAGATTTAATTTGCCCACTGATCTTTACTTCATTATAAAACATTTGTAGTCTAAGCCGTACTTATGTTGTAAATCTGGAGCATTCCTGCAACTAAATACATTATGGAGTATCAAAGGGGTTGTTAAGGCCTAGATTTTATATTTAATAGATCCTTCTCAAGTAATCATAAGTGGGAGCACTTATTTGGGGCTTTTTCTTATAAAACCACATGCACCCATCAGACTTTTCTATATTTATCTCTTGAATTTTTTGTCCCTTCAGTAAAATGTAATGTATTTATTTAGGGCTGTTCTGCTGTTGTGGATGGGGGCAGAACGAACGGGTGGCTAGGGCTACAACGCAGACTCACATATACTCATACTTGAGTCCTTTTTTTTGCAGAACATTTTTAGAAACATTTTCATAGAGCAATTTTTTATACAATTTAACATTACAATACCGCATATAAATTGTAACTATCTTATAAGACTTACTAGGATTAAAAAGAAAGATAATTTTAGCAACTATTCCAGATTTCCTTGTTTTGTTTTGTTTTTAATAATTAAGGGTTATGTGAAAAAGTGTTATGTTGTACTCATACCTGAATAAGCAAATGAGTAACCAAAAAAAAAAAGAAAAAAAAGAAGAAAAAATTGAAAAATGTTCTCCTTAAATTGATATTATTAAAAACTTTTGATCATTCAACACTGTGTAGAAATATAAGCATAAAGTGTGTGTGTGTGGGGGGGGTGGGATAAGCACAGAGAAAGCCAGGGGTGATTTGAGTGTAGCTATGTAACACCAGTCCACTTCCTCTCCCTCTCACACTGGTGCTTCACCCATGCTAAGAGTGGCTGGGCTAAGCTACTCTTGCCCTACATACAGCCTAAACAGCAGATTACTGGCTGTCCCTCTAATCCCATGCACTAGGGCATGTGCCACTGTCACCATGCACCAACCACCCAATCACCCTGCAGCCACCACCACAGTCCCTGCTGTTCTGTTAGCTCTGTAACCCCCGCTTCAATCCATAACATCTTCTCAGTTTCTGTTTACGGTCAGTCATTTTTGGTTTTAGTTTTATCCATAAAAAAGAAAAAGAAAAAAAAAAGGCCGGGATAAGCAGATATCAAAATACCTAAATTTCAGTCGCTGCCCCCTCACTCTCTTTCTCCCGTCTTCCCTAGCAACACCCAGTCCCATCCTCATGCTCCCAGTGCCCCCCACCCTCTCCCAGTTTTAACCTCCTCATGACCACCTGGCATGGGATAGCTTCCTTCAGTCACTCAGCCTCACCTAAAGCACCAGGCCTGAGATTAGGGTTAATCTGGACCTTGTGTCATCCTGTATCTATCCACCACCCCCATAGCCCCATTCTTTCCTCCCTCCCTTCCTCCCTCCTCTTTACCAAAGAGGCTTTGGTTTAAAATCCTTTATTGTGAACCCCCGCTCCCTTTGCAGTGTCTTTCTGCCTGCTGCCAACTGCAACTTTTCCTCCCGCACCACATCCTGAGCCAATCCTTAAACAGATACTGGTAGAACCTGTCCCCAAGCTATGCTGGTTAAGAGATGCAAGCAAAGGATTTTTTTTTTTCATTGTCTCTCCCTTCAGAATAAATTTTGAATTAGGCAAGAAATGTCAAGTTTTGCACACGCACTATGCTAAAACGAAACGCTTGCTTGGGTATGTGTATATGAGCATGCGGTAATACACGACTATACATAGAAAGCAGCCTTATTTTAAAAAGACTTGCGATGTGTTTGCACGTGAGTGCTTGTCAGGATGTGGTAAGCAAATAAATGAGACAGTAGAGAATTCATCTTCCACTGTACTGTCCCAATCACGCAAACATTTAGCCAGCCACGCTCTTCTGTTCCTCTCACCCCGAGGACAAAGTGAAGGCATGGAGGCCTGAGTTGGATGAAGAGGCACCACAATGGTGCAGAGAGCAAAGATGCATAGAAAAAGAAGACAAAAAGGGGAAAATATACAAAGCACTAAAGCCCCTTTCCTTTTTTTTGTCTCCAGAAATAAATGGCAAATTCTCCCTCAAGCAAAGTCTCCTGTCTTGAGTTGAAAGGCCAGCAAAAAGCGCTTGGAAGACAGATACTGGTAGAAAAGACTAGTAAGAGGTAGGGTAGCAGCGACAGATGTAGGCCAGTAATAAAGAGACTTAATGTAAGGGGAAGAGAGGAACACCCTTGAGCATATAAACTGCATAAGTTGGATGCTTTAATGATAAAACAGCATGAGGATGCACTCAAATGAACAAAAGGTGCTGAGCTTATAATGTTAATGTCAAATTCCTTGTTTAATCATAATCAGACAATTTACTGAGCACTGTTTAATTCCTTCTGATTATACAATGTGTGTTCATTTATTAAAAAGAGTGAGCATATGTAACATAATGATTATTTAGAGGGATTATTCATATGATTAAACAGGAGATTCCTCAGCTCTTCAGGAGGCACTAACACACTCCCTCCCTCCCTATCTCCCTCATACATACTATATTAACACAAACTCATAGACAAATAATATGAACTTGATGGCATTATCATTTCTGTAGAGTCCTAAGTCATAAGGGATGCTAAAGGTCTTCTAAATGGATTAGGAATATGAAATCCCGGTACACTAAGAGGGAAATGTGGGAGCTACCGGTAGCGTGAGAGTGACTGATTAAAGCGGAGAGAACATGCTGAGAAAGGAGAAAGTCTTAGAGTAAGTGGAAGAAGCGAAAAAATGTTCAAACCGATTGTGCGAGAGTGCCAAACGTCCACAGAGAGCACGAAAGAAATAGCGAGCGATGTAGTTAATGGATGTAAATTAATTGCTGTCATGTGGATTCTGATCCCAATAAATCAGGGTCAGTGTGGTCTCCGGTGCCATCTCTTCATGGCTGGGCAAAGGCACGAGGGAGCCTTGATCTGATACACTGAGACGCAGGAAAAGGCACACATAAACATATATACACACATGCAAAGTCACAAAAATGGACACACGCACAAAGACAGCTATTTAAATGTAAGACTCAAAACGATGAACAAGAAATATAACATATATGAATAAATGAATTAATGAATGCAATTTATGAAGAACATTTAATTGAAACAAATTATGAAAGGCTAGTTTTGAAATATTATATATTATATTTTAATTAAAGCAAAAATAATGATACACAATAAGTCAGTAAAGCACAGCTGCTGTGTAATCTGCCTATATGTTATTTTCTGGATTTTGAACCCTTTGCTACAAAAGCCCATTTATCATGAGGTGATTTGATAAAGCCACCTCAACTCCAAAGAAAATACTGGATGCCAACTAGTGCAGACCTAACTGGTTTATAAATGCAATGAGGTCCAATGAATTAGCCATGGTTATTACTGAAAATTACCACTGTGCTTTCTGCTTGACTAGGCTGCAAAATTGATTTACCTTATTTCTTCAGTCTATGACCATCACAAAGACATCCTGCTGTTATGCAGGGTTATGACTATTATTGTATGTGTTAATCGGGAAATATGTGAACCATGTATTTTAATTACAAATCATACAAGAGCAATTTTATTAACAAAAGCTTTAAAAAAAAGCTTGCCTATACATAAAAAGAACGTGCAACACTGCAACAACACCAAATCGCAAATCATGAAAAAAAAAATCAGTGCTGATGTTAACTCATTCATGTTTTTTAAAATATATATTCATTACACTTTACAGTATAGATTGTCCCATAACATATACTGTACACTGTGTTTTCTTTGAAACTGTATGCCCCAAAGCAAATCACTCGCGTTCAAACAATAATATCTCAACATGAGAGAAATGGTGCAAAATGGGAAGTAGGTCACATAGCAATTTATTTGACAAAAAGGAATGGGGGTGGGGAACTGGGGCATGCTGTATGCAGAGGCAGCAGCAAAAGGGAAGGTTTTTGGGAACACACAGATCAGATAGTATGAGTTTGCACGTGCATGAGTGTGTGTTTGTTTGATAGTGGCTGAACGCGCGTATGATCGACCTGGAAGTGAAGTAGCGAAGCAGTCACAAGCTGAATGAGGAGTCTGGACAGTGAGGAATTTTTAAATTTTTTTTAAAAAGGCTAGCTAATATTACCCAAACACACACCAGTATATAAACACACACACTCATCAGCGGCTCTATTGTCTACTCTAGTGAAATTGAAACTGATATTGCAGTCACTCGACCATATCAGCGCAACTGACACAGAGAGCGTCAGCAGCATTGATCAGCTGTCAGTGAACAGCCCAGCTGCCCCGACCCCTGACACAACAAAACACATACACATAAAACTGAGCTGTGTGTGTCACCGCCGATATTTAGAGAGCAAATACCCCAAATCCATATAACCTACTGTAAATACATGTATTCCCTTGCAAAGACACCCACACACTCATAAGCTCTCTGGCTTCTTCCTCATCCTGTTTAAATCCCATCATCACTGAAAGTCACATCTGTATGATTTGCAAGTGCAAGAAAGCCATATACCACCATTTTCCCCACTGACCTACATGGTGCTAAATGCTACAGCTTACCTAGCAGCACACTTAAGGACAGTGAAGATGCATTTTCTCAGTGACGTTTTACTACCAACACCTCAGTTTAGCAAAAAAAACCCAAAAGTTTTCAATTTAAAAAAAAAAACTATGTTGTGGTGCGTTAACATAAAATAAATTGATAAATTTCAAAATATAGATTATTAGAAAAAACCCAAAGAATTTTTCTGATGTAGCCATGAACCTGTTATTCTGAAGTTTGATTTATAGTGTTTTCTTTTACGAACACAACCGTGGTTAATACACTGCGTCAGTAAACACGTTTACAGCATTGCAGTGTTTTATCTTTACGACTAAATAGATACAAATAAAAAGAAAACATGTAACTCTGACAATAAGCCATTTTTAAAAAATCATTAAAATATTCTGAATAATTAAAACATAACTCATAAAGGCTATTATAATCCCGGTGGGATGTAAATAATACATATATGCATACAAAAACTGGTGCGAGAGGTTTACGTATTTGCATATTGAAGGACTATCTACTGTATATACTCTCAACACAAGACAATCTGCACAGACTGCCGGGAGGACCTGTAAAGCCACATTAACACATGAGAGAGGCTCTGGAGCACCAGTCTTTTCTAATGACTCGATAATCCGACCCAAATGCTGCCTGCTTGCTAATCTCTCCATCAGATTACCAAAGTAGGGACGAGCACTGTCTATTTGCCTGTCTCTCTGTCTTCCTGCCTGTCTGTCTCTGACAGCTTGTCTCTTTGTATAATCGCTCGTCTATTTCTCCTTTTATTTTTTTTCTGTATGATAAGAAAAAAAAAGTCTTTGCTAGCCTCTCTATGATCCTCCAAGCTGTGTGCTTATAAGGTTGCATGCCTGTTCGCCCGCTCTCATCCTCACGTGTACAAGCCTTTAAAATGGAGGACGAGGTTGTAAGGACATTAAAATGCAGTTGCAAATCTTTTTTTTCCCAGCAACATGCGAAAGTGCACAATCCTTAACACACTTGATACAAACAAATAAAACTATGCACTATGCATGAAATGTATGGCATGTAATTGATGACCATAAATATTAAATTCAAGTTTTCATCAATTCATAGACAAAAAATATAAATATCTTTGACAGAAATTTTCAAGTGTATTCCACAAAAACATAAAACATATTTTTTTGTTAATGCCTCCAAGGTAAAACTTAACTTATATTACATCATAAAATCCATCTCTCTGTGCCTCATAAACGGAAGGCCAAGCTGTCCTTCATTTGTGGCCAAGCTATTGTTCTACCCCAGTGCTCTGCTGCTGTGTTATTGTGTATTCCCAGTAAACAAATGTAAACTAATGTCATATCGGTCACACGTCAACCAAGTCTAATTCTATATATTTACTATAAAACAGAGGCACAGTTTTTTTGTTTGTTTGACTTTTTTGCCTGCAAGGCCATACACAATGTCTCTTTGATTTTTCATAAATCAAGCTGTGTGTGTGAGTGTGTACCTCTGTGTTGCGTTTGTACAGGTCTGCGTAAGATTGATGTGCGTCTCTGTCTAACATACTGTAGCTCAAACTGCTGTTGACAGTCTGAATAACTTTTGACTTTTAGCTTTTCACAAAATAACACTCGACGCAGCTAATGCTAACTGAATATGTCCCCGAATTATTCCCATATATGTGGCAGTTTGGGCACATTTAGTGACGGGCTAGAGACAGATCGTATTTTCTGTGCAAAATAATATATCAAATTCTAGACCATTTCAGTCCATCAAGGTATGTAATTCTGTGTGATATTTAAAGCAGATATTTTACGCTTTTGCAGAAATGAAGATCAAAGGGGTGTGAAGTAAATGTGTGCCAAATTGCTACTGTGGAGATGTGCGGCAGTTTAGCCTGCGTGGTTTTGGTAATGCCTGACAAATATCACACTGACAGCAGTGGCCAAACCATATGATTCCTGCTTCCAGGATTATTTTAAACTGCATCATTATAGATAACTGAACATACAGCAGGTAAAAGATCAGAATCTGATGCTGCTTTTACGATTTCTAATCGGTTGACCCATGTATTTACACCACGTGCTGTTCAGTGTTCATTATTGGAAAACAATTACCACACTTTCCAAAAAAAGATTGATTTATAAAAGAAAAAATACAAATATAAAATTAATTTAACTACAGCATGTGTCACTCTGTTGTGACATAGCTCAAAATAAGCCTAAAAAATGGTTGAATTAAGAATTTTTTTAAGTATAACACAGAAGGACAAATCAAAACATGAACATATGAAAAAAATATTCTCATACAGGCTGAATCTCTTCCTGCACAGATGTGAAAGTTGTAGATGTCGACACATTTCAAAATAATCAGAAAGGTTAGGAGCGGGGATATTGGATTGAGCTAAGTGGTGAAGTGAAGCATGAGACGGCAAAGAGAAATGGAGGGAGGGATGGAGGGAGCGAGAGATGGAAAAGGAGTGGTAATAAAAAAAGAGAGAGGTGAGATGGGTCTGGGTGGATTTAGTGTTGCTAGCAGACGAGTGCCCCATGTGCATGTGTGCATGTGTTTGAGAGGGCGATAGCGGGGGCGGGGGGGGGGGGGGGGGTTTGTGGGTG